>JAQZBX010021434.1:0-32282 GCA_029593785.1 Cabassous unicinctus
CTACCCTGTATTATCAAAGGAAAAGAAAATTTCCTTTAGTTTATGCTGAATTTTGTCAGTCTTCAGTGCCTTCGAGTGTGTTTTCTTTTTTCTGTTTAAAGTATTTTTGTCCAACATTCCTAATTGTTATCAGCAGGAGAGTTAGTCTGATATAAGCTACTCTGCCGTTATTGAAAGCTGTATATCCTGGGGTGGGACTGAATTGAAGTTTGGAGACCAAGGAGGAATGATAGATGGGGTTGAGCATACAAACAGAAAGGTAATCATGCAGGGCTTTGTAGGCCATGGTAAGGAGGTGGAAGTTTATTCTAAGCATCATGTATAGGCTCTGGAGAATTTTAGGCAAAGGAGTGATTCAGTTTTATTTAAATATACAGTGATCGTTCTAGGTAGATATATGGTAAATAATAGAATTGGTACTTCTACATGGAAATAGATGATAAACAATAGTATTGGTTAGTGTTTATTAATCATGAGATACATGTCCAGGGCAGTAATAGGTGATATGACATAAATCTTTGTAGTAGGTAATGATACTGATGATTTACACAGGCAAGGACACTCACCAATTGGCTAAATTAGGAAAAAAGAAGGATAGTTAATTATCTCTAAAACTTCTCAAAAAAGCTTCTCTAAAAACTGAGATTCTTCTGATAAATGAGATTCATTTTCTCATCCATTCATTTATTGAGAACTTCCTAGCTACTGTTCTAGATACTAGGGACACAACAGTGAATAAACACATTCTTTGGAGAAACATGAGACAGGTTTATATGGTTTTGGCATATCCTCTTTGACATACTCAAAGTGAGAGACTTACTTCCTCAATGAGATCTGGTAACTGAACAATTCTTTAGCTTCCTTTACTCATGATCAAATCCTAATCCCAAGTTGCAGAAAAAATATATAGTAAAATGAATCCTTCAAACCAGGATATATTGTGGCAATAAAATTCCTTTTAATTTGTGTTGCCATTTGACTAAATTAATTACTATTTTCTAGTTATCAAAGATTATTTCTGATAGCATGGACTGCTTCACATTTCTTCTGGCAAAATGACAAGCTAGGCTTGTAGTTTATCTGTTAATGTTTTAGTCTCACTATGGAGACTATAAAAATGATTTAAATTATGAAGAAATCTGGCTGTCAGTTCCAGAAAGAAAACCATGAGCCCCTAAGGAAAATCTCTTAGTTTCTTTTCTTTTCTTTTTTCTTTTCTTTTCTTTCTTTTATGTGTGTGCATGCATGTGTGTATGTGAGTATGGGCAGCTCAAAAGGCAGCACTCAAATTATAAAACTAAAAGGAATATGTACAGATCCATTGCATTCAAATATGCTCTCTAGATTTGTTAGGAGTCCTGCTTAACTTTCTTATTTCAAGGTTTTTGGCTCAATTCTGAATAAACAGTGCACATCCATGTGGGAGCAATGAGGAGGAACTGTAGCATCTGGTATGGCTTTAAAAATAATTTCCTACTTATATAACTGAGGTTTCACCGAACATCAATGAGATTTTTCAAGTCTGAGACCAAAGGTTGGGTAGCATAAAGAAGTTCCTTTGGAAGTTGTTGATTCATGTAGCACTGCTATTTTGAAAGAAAAACATTTCTACCCAAGAAGCAGATGTTAACAGACCATGGCCCTAGAATCATACCTCTAGGTTACTTATATCTGAGTTTGTGTTCTCAGCTTCATTTACAATCATCAAGAGCCTTTTGCTTTTAATTACTTCTTTATTGATCTCATACCACACATTTCTTCTAGTCTGTATAAAATGTCAATTTAAGTGGAGTTGGCACATCTGCATTCACAAACAAGTTAGCCTGCTTGGTTACAACATGGAGCAGTGCCTACCAACTCATTTCTTGATGACAATGTTATTTATGTTGTTGTATACTTCTGAGATAAAAAAGACACTTTATTGCTTTGGCACCTAAGCCCTGTGCTGCTTTTGAAACACAATATTGTAGAACTGTCTTTAGCTTCACAGCTCTGGGGACCTGTGGAACATGTTGTAATCAGTACTTATTTGTGGCTCATCTAAAAATTATTCATTTGGCTTCTTTTTTAAACTTTCTTTGGAGGATGTTTTTCTTCAATAAGAAATGCATCTGTGGCTGGAAAGCACGTTCCAAAGTATTTTTAAGTTTGACGTTTCACAATAATTGTCCCACTATGTCTGATAAGTAAATTCTTTCTAAATATTAGGTTATAAAACCAATGTATAAAAATGGCTGCTTATCTTAGATCTTTATGCAATACTTTTTGGAGGGATGAGAGGGATTTAAAACTGGATGCCTGTACTTGTTTCTTGACAAATTGTAAGATACTTCAATTACTTATCACCTTTTTTGTGTTCCCCTCACCAATTCTCTATTCTCATTGACATGTGAACTTGCTACTCCCATGAAATGAGTCTGAGGATTAGGGGCCACAGAAGTACTGGAACAGATGTGCATTTTAAAAGAAAGGTTTGTAAAGGTCAACCTGCATATACGATAAAAAAGAAAGTAAGGGAAAGAGGAACTTGTTTTGAAGGCTACAGTGCTATCCAGCATATATTTACATTCTGTCATTCTGTCATCTGGTGATTAGCTATTATGTAGCTGTTGTGGTTGTTTTTGTTTTTTTTTTTGTTAATTTCTGTGTCTTTTGAGTTCTAGAAAATAATTAGTATATCCTAATTGGCCATCTTTGCCTTATTTCTCTGAATTATGCAAATTTTAGTCATTACTATATCCCAAATAATCAAATTATTGTGCTAATAAGAACAGACTGCATATACTTACACCACAAACTCTACCATCATGTGTTACAAGAAACGCTGCTGCTTTCCTAAATCAAATTAAATATAATAAAGAATTGTTTTCATGGAAAAGGAAATAGGCCCTGAAAATTTTTAGAGAAGTCTTAGAAAATGTGGGAAAGAATGGAGTAAGGAATCAAGGAATAGGTTTGATCAAATATTGACTGGGTAAGCTTAGAAAACTTTCCTAATCTCTTTTAGTTAAATACACAGATATTTAAATATTTCAAAAAACATTAATAATATTAATTTTAAATTTTGGCTATTTATTATACTCCACATATGCTGGAAGAATGCAGACACAGTTAAAGCTCCAGCCTACAATGTAACATTCAAACCAATATCCAAATTTACATGTTCTCCAGGTGACGGGCTGCACAAAATATTGTTTGATTTGACATAGTCTTTCCAACTTTTCTTAAAAATGTGATAATAACTAAATGATGGGAGATAATCTGTTAACCATCTTGCTAATTCTCTATGGGTTTTTGTAATGGAAATTAATTCCTAGAAAATAGCATGTAATCACCATCGTCATTAAATTACATGCGAGAACCGAGATTCTCTATGCTGATCCAATCCCAATCTTCATATGGCTTTCCCTTCACTCAGTGTGGGTTTTCTTCCTGCGTCATCTTTCACATGATTACCTGATGCCCTCTCAAAGCAGTCTTCTTCCCTCTTATCCTCCCTGGAGTGCCAGTTGAGAATATTACTTCCAGGCCTTCCAAATCAATATTCTATATTCTTGATATGTATAAAACATCCTGAGTTATTTTTAATTCATTGCTTCCTCTTCATGCCTTTATTGAGACAAAAATTGGAGACAAAGTGAATTCTTTCTTTGCATCTTATTGTTTTAATATTTTCTCTTTTTGTTGAAAATTTGCCTTCCCAGCAAATAAAATGCAATATACTTTTCAAAGTCAAACCCAAACCAGCATTTTCACCTATTGTAACTCCTTTCTGAATATTTCTTCTATTCTTCAATTTGTAACAGCTGAGTATTCTGGTGAAGTCAGAGCTGAGATTAGTCAATGCTATTTTTGTGCAGTCAGACAAAGTCTGTCTCCCTATCCCTGGTTCCAGAGGTAATTTGTGGTTTTACTTTTTTTGTGCCCTGGGCAGCCAGAGTCTTCTTAGCTATCATAGAAACCTCAAAGATGCTACCAGGCTCTTGAGAGAAGTATTCCTTTATGTGAAGCAATGTCATGGTACGCCAGAGCCAGCAGCAAGCCCTGGCCTGCTTGATCTACCACATGAAGATCCTTAACCATATCTATATCTGTTGGGAAGGAGAGGGAAAGGGATAAATGTGAAAGAAATGTAACTAGGGTAGCCAGTCCCTCTGCTCTTGTGCTAAAAGAGAGGAGATGAGCACAGAAGTGACTAGTCATGAAGGGAAATACTTTAAAGTAGTGCCTTCTCAAACGTTAGCAATCTTGAGAATCACCTGGAGAGCTTGTTAAAACAGAGTTCCTGAGACCTTGATTTGGTAAATTTAGAGTGGGGCCAAGAATTTGAGTTTTAACAAGCTTCCAGGTCTTGCTGATGCTGCAGATCCACGGAACACACTTTGTGAGTCGAAAGCAGTGACTTTTAAACTTTAGCAAGCATCACAATCACCTGGAGGGCTTAGTAAAACAAACTGATAGGCCCCTTCCCAGGAATTCAGTCTCAGTAAGTCAGGGTGGGGGCCCAAGAATTCACATTTTTAACCAGCGAATGCTGCTGGTTTCTGGGCCACACTTTGAGAACCACTGGTCTAAAGCATGGAGATAAATGGTGGGTCATCACCAGTGTGTGGGAAGCCCAAGGAGCATTTCAGCAGGGGCTTTAGAGCATAGTCAAACCAGAGACAGACTGAGATGGTGATGGCCAGGTGCTCTAAGCAACAGCAGTGGCATTAAAGTTCTAGCAATCCAAAGGATTACTTATGATGTTTGGAGACATGTATTTTGTTCAAACCTAATTTCATTTGAATTTCAAAGAACAGGATTAATTTAATTGAAACTTGGGTTATAAAAGTTAGAACAGTGGAAATGCAGTGTTCCAGGCATGGTTCTGATTACATTTAAGAAAGTCTCCTGTCTGGGGACGCCCAGAAAGACATAAGATGATAGAAGTTTGAGCGAGATGCTCTGTTTGCCCAAGTGGGTGACTGACTGAGTGGTCTGGGAGATAAGCTCTTATCTTTCTTAGGCACTATGAGTGAAGAGCGGCATCTGGGTAAAGCAGAGAAAGGGAGGCGTCTGCATCTGATATTTTAATGAGAAAAGTGTTACTTAAAAGACCAAAAGGGAACCCCATTTTCCTTATGTTTGAAGTGGAATACCTGTCTTAGCTCTTATATATATATATCAAAATGTGGAGACTCAAGTATTTTCAGCATCTCAGGAGATTTATTCTCAAAATACTTCAAAGTTAATGTCAAATGTAATCTACTCACTGCAATTCAGTTCAATGTCATAAATTAATATCTTCAAGGGAATTCTGTGCCCTATTCTTCCACTGGGATAAAAACCTCTCTTATGACAGGGACATTTCCAACAGGGGCATGGGAGCCAGGCCACCAAGGGGATGTATGATCAGAATCACATGTTGGGAAAACTCCATACTTCCTCTTGATACTCTGATACGGCCTCTTAGGCGAGAGTCTCTCTTCCTCACCAACTCCCCTTGCTGCCCTCAACAAGAATCCTAGACTCCTCTGTGGATGAGAATATGTTAGTATCCTTAGGGATGCTGGGTCAGAAAAAAAGGTAATTAAATACTGGATTTGAGCCTGGAGCATTAAGATTAAGTGCATAGATTCTATTTACTGGGAGTTTTCAAGTCAGACTCTGCCTTTCCCTTAGGCCATGTATTTTTCTCTTGTGGGAAACTCGGGGAGACAGTTAAATGGTAGAGTACAAATTCTTCCTCCTTGCTGGAAATAATTCTGGTGTATATATGCTTTATCAACTGTGGGTGGGTGAGTTGGCTCATCTTCCCATATGTGAAGAGCACATATATAGAAGCTTAGATAAGGGGGGAAAAAAACTACAATTTGATACCATCTGTAAAAATCTATTAGGATACAGAGAGGACATGCCGATCTTAGCTTCAGTATGTTTGCTTGAAATCAATGATTAAATTTCTTTTGCAAATATGGGCCTCTTCCTGCTAAGTAGGGGAATTTGGGAACTGGAGAGATTAATGTTCTGCTTCCCTAAAGTATGCCCCTGTGATGGTTATTCTAATGTGTTAACTTAGCCAGGTAATTGTGCCCAGTTGTTTGGTCAAGCTAGCACTGGGCTAATTGTAATACAAGGACATTTATGGGCTTTAGTAATCGTGAGTTTACTGGATAGATGGCTGATTACATCTGCATCAACCAGGGAGATTGCCGAGTGATGCTTTACACAATCAGTTGAATACCTTAAAAGGGGAAGTGATTTCAGCATTCAGAGAGAATTTCCCAGCTTGTCTTTGGACAGCCAAGGTCTCCCGGAAACTTATCAAGGATCTTCATCGGACTTTCATCAGAGTCCCTGGTTTTCAGACTGCCTGCAGAACCTGGAGTTGCGTACCACCACAGTCATGTGACTCTTATAAAACCTCATTCTATTCACAGGTATCTCCTGTTGATTCTGTTTCCCTAGAGAACCCTGATTGATACAGCTCCCAAAATCATAGGTTGCCTCAAGTACATCAATATTAAAATGATGACAATCCTGCCTTTTGGTTCATTACCCTTTGGAAGGTAATGAATTTGAAAAACAATACATTGAAACTTTTTTTAATGATCCAAAATGGGAAAAAGATAAATTTAGACAAATATCAATAATTAATCAATGAAGCAAAGATAGAGCAATATAGAAGAAAATTGATATGGTTTGAATTTAAAACACAGTTCAGTTCAGCAAACATTGAATACATATTATATTGCGGGTATTGGGGATACAAAGATGAATAAAACTTTGTTCCTGGTTTCAGACAATCCTAGTTAAGTGGCAGGAGGAACTGATACAAAACAAATAGTATGTACAAAATTAGAGACAGAATGTGGTAGTGGATAATGACATAGAGCTTAGAGTCAGATAAGTGGGCCTTGATTATAATCCTGGCTCTTTCTTTAATTTTGTGTCTTTAGGTAAGCTACTGTACTCTTCCTAACTACCTTTGTTTTATCATCTCTGGCACAAAGTAGGCATTCAAGTATTGGAAGCAATAGCAATAATAATAAATTTAAAATATGTATAAGGTATATGGGAGAAAAATACAACAGATGTAAGATACTTTGGTTAGTAGTAATATTTTGAGGATGCTCTTTCATCATTTGTTAAAAATGTTTCACAACAATGCAAGTGGTATTACCGGATTTTGTCTAGGTTATTGGCTATGCTGCAGAAATGAATTTCAAGAGCACATCTGGTTAGTTAGGCCAGTAATTTATTAAGGTAGGGAGGGAAGAGAAATGGGAGAAAATAACAGATCATGGGTCCCAGAGAGAGGAATGGGCTGAAGAGTGATAAAGAGGGCTGGTTTATAGACTACAATTTCCCATTATAGATTATAATGCCCAGGTTTTACTTGCATGTTGATCCATGCAGGGGGCACACAGCGAGAGTCGGGTACAGAAGGCAAAAAAGAGCAAAAGAGAGCGCTTTGTGCTTGCTTTTTAGACCATTAATTATTCTGCCCCTTTGCAAATGGCATGGGAGGAGTCCCAGCTCTTTGCTGTTATGATTGATTACTCCACCCATCATTCCCCCAGTAGGCTCCTGGAGAATATCCGGGGCTTCTCCTGGCTTCCAGAGGAAACCTCATTCTGGATGGTAGAAATCTCGTTCTGAATGGGATTTCTTGTGAGGGTCTTCCAGCAGCCATCTTGGGGATATCCATGCGGACTTCTTGCCAGGTTCTAGATCCATCTATTGATTCCCTATCTTACTAGCCTGCTTCAATGGGGTGAGATATGAGAGCCCTATATGATGTTATGCATGTTTGTTTTGTAAGTTCACAACTTTTACTACACGCTTATTGTTTATGCATGTTTATGTATGAGTGATATACTTCAATAAATTTTTTAAATGGAAAAAAACTATGTGTAAGGTACAGAAGTAATATATCAGAGGGAATAATTTTGGAGACTGACCAGAGAAGGCTTCAAAGAGGTTGTATTTCTAAATGGTTTTGAAACATGAATAGGAATACGCCATACAGACAGTATTTGTGAAAGACCTCCATGTAGAGTAAACACCATTTTCAATGGCATAGGAGGTAGGAGCTATAAAAATGGATAACAGTTTGTATGTATACAGTGACTCTTTCTTCCTGGAATTTAATCTTTGCAGGCTAAGATATCTGATTTTTTAAAAAGATACCTCTAAAGAAAAACAGAAAAATAAAATTAAGCTGCAATCCAAAGTGGACAATCACCTGAAAGTCCCTCCTCCTCTCTTCTCCTCAGACCTAGAAATTCCCTTTTTCCCTTAACCAGCAGTAGAAAAGGATGGGAAGAGAATGACTCTTGACAGTCTCACAACTCATCATGAGCAACACTCAGCATATCAGCTAGAGACCATAAAGATTTCCCAGACCCAAGAAGAGGCCAGAGGCCTGATAACTGCTGGAGGAAGTTTCATCACCCCAGAAAGGAGAAGGAAGAGGAAGTAAAAGCTCCAAGCACAGGTGGGGAGAGAAAACGATAGTATGAGGATGGAGGAAAGGCTCCATGGGAGAAACTCTGCCATTGGAAGGAATATCCATATGGAGACATGGCTGAAGGTCTAGGAAGGAACCCTTAGTGTGATTTTTATAAGAATGTGAATAAGATAAAACAAGGATTCAAACCCACTCAAAGTCCACTCTGACTGCACTCAACCACTTTATACAGTATATATTTTATCTTCGGAAACCTTTAAGACCTGTTTGGATTTTCTTTGGGGTAATGCATTGGTATTCACTGGTCAGAAAGAAGGGAAAATACTACCACCCCATGCAAGAATGGCAGATTTTACACCTTCCCTACAAGAGAATGGGCAGCAAGGGGAGGAACTTAGGGAATTCGCACAGCTGGAGAAAGAGGAAGAGTGCTTCCCTGACCATGTTTCCCCCTCTGCAAATGAGGACTGCTCATAGCTTCCTTCATGGGCTGAAGATGAAGTGCCTGGGTTACCAATAGCTACACCACTGGCTGCAGTGTGGAGGGGGAATCATGCATGTACATGATTTTGTATAGGGGTGTTTTAGTTGGCCAGTCTAACAAAGGACCACTGACTGATTGGCTTAAACGACAGAAATGTATTATCTTACAGTTTGGGAGGCTGGAAGCCCAAAATCTAGTGTCAGCTGTGCCATGGTTCCTCTTAAAGGGGAGAATCCATTCCATCCCTGTCCTCTGGCTTTTAGTGGGTGACCAGCAATCCATGGCCTTCCTTGGTTTGTGGAGGCATAACTCAATCTCTGCCTCTGTC
The DNA here is from genome assembly GCA_029593785.1 of Cabassous unicinctus. Lineage (NCBI taxonomy): Eukaryota > Metazoa > Chordata > Mammalia > Cingulata > Chlamyphoridae > Cabassous > Cabassous unicinctus. The sequence goes on from JAQZBX010021434.1 coordinate 9,268, forward strand.
ACATGGCCATCTCTCTCTCTCTCTCTTGTCTTTGTCTCACTGTGCTTTCCTCTGCTAATAAGGATACCAGTCATATTAGATTAAGGGCCCACACTAATCTCTGGCCTTGACTTAACTAGTAGCATCTTCAAAGATCCCACTTACAAATAAGTCCACATTCATGGGACCAGGGATTAGGACTGGAACATGTCTTTTGTGGGGACACAATTCAATCCATAACAAGGGGATCAGCTGGAAGATTTTTGAAATAATTCAAATGGAAAAATAAGAGGACCTGGACTAAAACTTGGGAGTAGGGATGTAAAGGAGAGGCTTCATGATCACCCATGATTCTGCGGCTTTGCAGCTACCTCTTCCTTTGCTTAGGCTGTATTGCACTCACTCCATTATTCATTCTATATTTGTGCCACCTCTGCTGTGATGTCTTCCACAAGCAGATTTAGAAATTTCTCCTTCACTTTATATCTTATAAATAATGTCAGTTTAGCAAGTATATGTTTTGATGTAATCCTGTCTGCCTGCTCATCAGGCAGAGTGTCTCTGAGAACTGCAATTGCCTACGTCAACATGACATAAGAACAGAGACCAACTGTGCCAACATATTTTCTTCCAGAAACATTTGCCCAAAAAAGATAAGGAAGTTAACCAATAGATAGTTCACTATTTGCACCAGGAAATTCCTGCAAATCAATTTATCTGAGACAACAGTCTGCTAACCTGAGCAAAAGCTCACTTATCAAAGAACAATTTACTTATCAAGGCCCTCCTCTCACCTTCACTACCCACCCAAAGCTATTATGTCATGACCAATCCTAAACTATTATGTGTGACTGTTGCTCAATCCCAATTAGTTCCCTGCTTTGAAAGACCCTCCTTCAACACCTTGAGCCTAGACCTTCAATCCCTATAAATTCCCTCCCTTCTGTGGCAAAGCTCAGACTCTGTCAAATGCTGTTCTCCCTTACTGCAGTAGGCGAGGTTGTCTGGTGGTGATATTATGGAGTGTTCAATATCTTTCAGTCTGAATCCAGCCTAGAGCCTGGCACATGGTAGTGCTTAATAAATATTCTTTGAAGGACATATTTAAGAGAGAAAATCAACATGACATGGAAATTTAATTGGATGTTGACAGTGAGGAAAGAGTAAAGTATGTTTCCAAAATATTAAGGGTTAACTGGTGCCATCACTCAAGATGACAAACCATATGAATATGATAGTGGGGTTTTTTTGGAGTCGTGAAAATGATCTAATATTGAAGTGATGCATGTGGAACTCAGTGATTATACCAAATGCCATTGATTGTACATTTTAGATAAATTATATGGCTTATGAACAGGAAAAATAATAAGGTAGTTTGGGCGAAAATACACCAAAAGTAAGATATGGACTATAGTTAGTAGTAATACTTTGATGATGCTCTTTCATAATTTCTTACAAATGTTTCACAATAATGCAAGGTATTTGTGGTGAGGTGATATATGGGAGCCCTGTATGATGTTATGAATGTTCGTTTTCTAAGTTCACAACTTTTACTCTACACTTATTGTTTATGTATGTTCATGAATGAATTATATCCTTCAATAAATTGTTTTTAAAATGAAATAAAAATGACCAAAACATAAGAGCAGATTTTCAGTGCGAAGACATGGATTTCAATTCTAGATATGTTATGTTTGAGATTCCCAGAATGTGGAAATAAATGTTCAGTTCTATGCTCAACGATGGAAAGCCCCAGATAGAAGATTTCTGAAGGAGGTTAGTAACTTGTTTTCTTAGATCACTGGCTCTTAAAGTATGGTCTTCAGACCAGTAGCATCAGCACTGCTGGGAACTTGTTTGGAAATGCAAATTTTGCGATCTGTCAGACCAAATGAATTGAAAACTCTGTGGGTGAGGACCAGCTGGCTATGTTTTAACAAGCCATCCCATTGATAGGATGCACCATGAAGTTTGAGAACCATTGCTTTAATCAGAACTATCAACCTATAAGACAAGAACCTTGTTGTTAAGCAATCTGCTGGTGATATACTTGCTAGCATGGTGACATGTTTTGTTTGTATAGGCAGGTCATCCCTGACATTGTGACCTGAGGGGCTACATAGCAAAGCAATTAAGATTTCAGGCTCTGACTCCCTGCATTTGAATGCTGGCCATACCACTTCCTACTTGCCTGCCTTAGGGAGTAAATTGCTTAGTGTCTCTGAGCCTAGGCTCCTTATCTCTACAATGGGAATATTAATAGGACCTATCTCTTTGAGTTCTTATGATGAATAAATGAATTGATATCTGCAAAGTGCTTAAAATTGTAAAAAGTTCCCTGCTTTAAAAATATTTACTTCTTTAGAAAGTCACTCTCCCTTTTGTCTGCCTGACTAAAATTTTCCTGTCTTTACAAGTGCACTTCAAGACTCCCACCTGTAGAAAGCCTCTGCTGGTGAGCCATAACAGTAAGTATATTGCTGGCTATTGTAGATAATAAATATATTAGTTGAGTGAATAAGCACTCCAGTGCACATTTCTTTATTTCTTCTCTGAATTTTATAGCTTTTATTATCACTGCCTCTTCTTTTGGTACTAAATTATGTACTGTTGTATTTATGCCTTGCTTCCTGGTTATATTATAGCCTCTTGGAAGGGAAGTATTGAGCCTGACTTCTCTTGTCCACCTACACAGCACCCCAGCACATGGCACAATGATGACTACATCAAGGGAATTCAATAACCTGTGCAAAATAAAAAAACTAAAAAAACTTTCTTTTTGTCACAAATCCCTTTACCTTACTAAGTTTTTGCAGGGTATTTCACCTACCTTTGTTATTTCTCCTACCTCACAACAATTTCAAAATCTTAAACCTCTACCCTGATGCTCTCTAGAGAGTCACAGATGAACAGAGCAGGATTCTTTTCCTAATTCTGATGCAGCCAGTAAGATGGCTCTTAATATTTTGAGCCTCCATGTCAACCTCATAAATTCAGCACAATATTCCCCAAATTATTTCTTTAGCCAAAGCCAGGGTATTATGTATGACCTATTAGTCTTAAACAAGTATAATAGCATGCTATCTCTATCTCTTTAGAAATACACCTTTAAGGCTAAGGCATGCTGCTGCTTATCTTTTAGGTAGCCTTATTCTTACTAGCAGCTTACTTCAGCTTTCCTCTAACCTTTTCAGTAAGTTCACTGCTTTGTATAGTACTGAGTTGAAATTCTGCTGGCACTGAGAATTGAAATGTCTCTTCTTACATAGTTATATAACTTTATGTAATTTTAAACATAGAGAAAATTAGTGTAATAGAGAATAATGAAATGAGGCAAGTTTTTTCAGCCAGGTAGATCGGAGATCAAAATCTAGTTCAGCTACTAATTTGCTGTGTGGTCTTGGTAAGCCACTCAACATTTCTGGGACTTTGTTTACTTGTCTATAAATAGTGACATTAATATTTAACTTACAGTGTTGGTGTGAAGAAATTAAATAAAACAAGTTATGTATTGTACCCAGCACATGGAAAATATTCAATAAATTATGAGTATAATTACAAAACAAAGGAAGAGAAGGAAAATACTGTAAATATCAGAAACAGAGGCCATCCAGAGTCTCTACATTGTAATTTTCCATAAAACATGATCTCTGGGATAGTGGACAGTACCCCTATTCTGAAATTCTATTTAAATTCTATTCAAGGGTGGTCCTGTTAAATTTCCAAGAACTTTGCTTTCGATAATTGGTCTTTAAATAAGATCTACTAATTAATTTTATAACAGTGGGGTCTCTCCTATACAGTGGGAACCTGCCACACTTTTATCCTGAGAACTCTGTTTACCTGTGACATGGTAAATCAGGAATTCCAACTCTTAGGCAAAGGCTGGCTACAGCTCACTGACTATTCACTTTGCCCATGTCAGTACCTCCTCTTGCAAACCTTGAGTGTCCTTCCCTTAGGGTCTGTTATAAATAGTTGCTCTTCCCAAAGGCTCTTCAAATATTTTTTCATAAAACTCTAGAAAGGATGGTGAGCAATGACACATTTTTTTTCTTCTCCAGAAGAACAAATGCATTCAAGAGGAAAAGAAAATCCTTTCTGTGCACATTGAGATAGGTGAGACACAGATGGTCCTGGGTCACATAGAGAGCTCTGAGGACTAAAAAGATACAAAAATATAAAGTGAAATCTAAACATGTCATGTGGTTGGTAAGATTAATTTTTTTCTTGCAAAATATTTAATAAAAATCCTAATATATATTCTTAATCTTGTTTTACATATCACTGGCTCATACATGAGAATAGCTGCTATCATTCCTACCCTCCTCCAGCATTTCCTGTAGGACCAGAGCAACTTTGGGACTCACTGAGAGGGAAATGGCCTTCTTCCATAGCCTGGGTTGAGAAGCGGAGGTAGAGAAGAGCAAGGGCCAGTTGATAGGAGCTGACTTCAAAGGAGGGCTCCAGTCAGCCAGAGGGCACACTTGGCTGCAGACCTTCTGCTGCAAATTTCTTCTTCACATTACTATAGTTTTTTATTTGGATATGTTGTACCACATGAAATTCTACCAAACAGAGCTTCATTTACATCACTGGGGTTTCTATATTTTAAAAGGCAAATCTCTCCAAGGGATGTGGAAACTCAGCAATTCACACATTGGTATGAACTGCTTACTTGAATTCAATAAATTATTACTGCCTGGTAATCTTCCTTATGAAACCGATCACAACTCTATGATAGATTAAACTGAAGGGTAAAGCATTGACACCTATAAATAATGGTTAAGTTGATTAAATTATAGCCAAACTTTTTTTGTATTGTAATTAGTTTTTGTTCTCTATGGCTCCTTCTATGCAGAAAAGTGGAGTGTTTTTCATTCCTCTATAATCATGGTCTCGACCCTTTCACTTATGACAATAAGCAAATAGGTGTGGAGTCAAGAATAATCAGAATGCTCTTGCTATTCAGATTTGTTTTCTGATTTATTAAAGCCTTCTCCTGGCATTTGTGCTTCCCAGTTATTTCAGTACTCTTTTCCTGTCATTATCTCCATCTTTCGGCTCATCATTCTCTATCTTGAAAGTGTCTGCCTTTACTTCTGCCTACTTCCTCTCCTCCATTCCCTCTTCAAATCGTTGTAATCCCCTGCCATTTTATCAATATGCTTCTTGCAAAGCAGATGTTGCTCTCTTATTAGTCCAATATGAAGGCCCCTTCTCTGTCCTCATGTGCTCAATTTCACTGAAGAATTGAATCATCTTGTCATACCTTCAGTTCAGTGGTTTTTCTCCCATCTTTTAGAATACCTCCTTTACTGACTTCTCTTGCAGTGCCCATTGTTCAAAAATTAAGAATTTCTCCAAGATTCTTCCACTGAGTCAGCGGTTCTCAGCCTGGGCTGTACAGTTAGAATCACCTGGGAAGGCTTATATAATAATGATGCCTGACTGCAACCCCGAGCTTCTCGCTTAATTGTTCTGGGGTCTAGCCTGGGTATTAGGAGATTTTTTTTTTCTCAACAGCTCCTCGGGTGATACTAATATTCTTTCTGCTGTGATTGAGAACTAACTTAAAATGTAACGCAGGTTTCTAGCGAGGCTATTATTTTTTTTGAGGCACAAACAGAATCGGTTCAAACTCCCCTCTGATGGGAGTTCTTAAGATAGCCAGGAATCTTGGGGACTGACATTCTCATGTTCCAGCCTAGTTCTTGGTTCCTAAACTCCTGCACACTTGGCGTCATTTGCATCTCACCTGCCCTGGCTAGTCCTCTTGCATCTGGCTCTACATAAGTCAAGACGTGGAACTTGGCCCCTTTTCCTTGCTATCTCCCTGAACCACACACAGAAAGCATTTCCACCCTCTTCTTGACTCAGCTCTTAGCAGCAGCCTTTTCTTAACTAGTTTCTTAAAATGGAATGTAGTAGGTAGTACCATATAGGTTTATTTTTCCTCTGATATAGATTACCACTTTCCTTTATGCTTCTTTCCTTATCTCTAATCTGCTTAGGAGACAGAAGCACCTACATCCAAGTCAGATTTTACTTTTTTTCTTTTTTTAAATCCCACCATGCACAGCTATACCCACTATCAGTTACTGTGATAGGCAGAATCCTAAAGATGCCCTACACCCACCTCCAAGATTCCTGTCCTCTAATTATTCAACAAAAAGCTAATCTAGATACTGCTGTGAGGAAACTTTGCAGATGTAATTAAGGTCATCAACCTTAAAATAAGGAGATTATCCTGGATTTCTGGGTGGACCCAGTCCAATCATATGAGCCCTGAAAGACAGAGATCAATAAAACAGAAACTCCTGCAAAAGGCCCAAGAATATAAAGAGTTTTGATGTCTGGTGAAGATATTTTAATCAGCAAACATACTGGATTTCTAGCTCGGGTGGGGTGATTTTATTACTCCCTATTGTCCAAAAATTTAGCAATAACAGAACATAAAATGAGGGGAAAAAGAAGGCAGTTTCAAAAACAAGATAAATATCTCCATAAACCAGGAATATAATAGAAACATAATATAGTGAGCAGCCTAATCCTAGGCTTGTTGGTCTCTGAATCATTGGTGTCTGGGATTTGGGAATTTGCAGGATAAAGGGTGAAGGAAAGGGTGTCCAAAGCCAGAAATTAGTGTGGGACTTGTGATTTTTCCCTTGTGAAAGGAAGCTTACAAAAGATATACTATCCCTGAACTCTGCTTTTTATTTTGAGAAAGTTGTTGGTTTAAGGAGGCAGAAGAAAATAGACACAGTCATGGGACTGAGCCCTGGTTGGGAGCCAAGTCACCATTTGTTCTGTGATCAAATCTGCAAAATCGACAGTATCTCCATGGGGGCAGGACTCCAAACCACTGTTACAAGATTTGGTTCTGGTCTGGGGTTCTGGAGGGTAGATGGAGGCAACTGCAAAACCACTAGACAGAGAGGGATAGATGTGTATGGCAGGGGGATTTTAAAAATGAAATGAAAAGAAGAAGCCTTTTATTTGCTGTTTGCAACCCTCCCCAAGTCCCACCCCCCCAAAAGTCATGAAGAAATGTAATGCAAGAATGGACAGACAACAAAATCAATGGTCCAAGCAGGAATCTACTCCAGATGAAAAATATTTCAAATAAATATGCTTAGGATGTTTGAAGAGATGAATGAAGGCATGGTTTACATTTAAAATGGCAAGACATTATTAATCAACACCAGACAAAAATATAATAAAGCATGTAAATATGATATAGAATTGATTATAAATCTTAGAAATGAAAAATATAATCACATATATATTAATTTAATTGCTTCAGTTATCTATTACAGTGTAAGAGACTATCCCAAAACTTAGGGTCTTAATACAACAACTCTTTTCTCATGATTCAAGGTAAGGATTTTTGAAAGGTTCACTTAAGGGCATTGACTGTGATCACTTAATTGGGTACCTTTAGCTTGTTGCTGGGCTCGGCTAGAAGGACCAAGAAGTCTTCACTCACAAGTCTGGTGCCTTGGGGTCTCACCACTTTTTTCTCTCCACATTGTGGCTCATCATTCAGTAGTCCAACTGGTGTTTCTGTAAAGTGTGGTGACTGGTTTCCTTGAAAGAGTATGAAAGCAAAAGTGCCAGACCTCCTAAAGGATGGAAATTGTCACAGTGTTACTTCTACCTTCTTCAATTGGTCAAACTAATAGGGCTGTGGTAGAACATACCCCAATTTAGACATGTTCTTATCCTTAATCCACATTCCTGTGGGTGTGAACTCATTGTAAATAGAATCTCTTGATGTTATTTTTAGTTAAGGCATGGCCCAACTGAATGAGGTTGTGCCTTAATCTGATTTATTGGAGTCCTTTATAAGCAGAAGAAGTTCAGACATGGAGAGAGCTACAGGGATAGCTAAAAATTTTCCAAAACTGAAGAAAGTAATGAGTCCTAATTACTTCTAAGTAATGAGTTCAAAAGTTCATTCCGAGTAACAAGCAAATTAAATTATAATAAATCTATACATAAGAAATACTATAGTCAAACTGCTAAATTTCAGAGTAAAAAACAATTTAAAAAGCTATTGTAGAGATATCATACAGTGGAATGAGAAATGAAGCTTAAACTGAGAGACTTCAGCATGCATACAAGGGAATAATTTCAATGTATTCAGAGAAAATAATCTTCACTTTAGATTTTATACCTAGCTAAGCTAAGTTATTAAATTAAGGATGTAGGCAAATCTAAAGCATTTGCAGACATAATAAACTTACAGGAGTCTATGATCCACAGACCCCAGTTTACTTTCACAAGACAAAAATTGAACCTAAAACAAAGGATATATATAAGAAACAATAATGAACACAAAAACTGATAAAATATGTTGGTAAATTTAAGAAAAAAGCAACCTTATAGTTTTGTTTTTAAAAGTGCTGAAACTAAAACTCTTAATAAAAAATAAGATTGCCATGGTCCTTGTCACTGTCTAGAAAAGAAACAAAAAAATCAAATAACTGTAGTCTTTATTGGAAAAGTTTATGGCTAATTGCATATGTTAAAATTTAAGATTAAGATCTAAGATTAAAAATGAGAAGTTTATGTAAAAAATAGAAAATACTTTATTAAATCAATCAAAAGCAAGGGATTAAAAAAGAAGAAAAGAAATAAAAGGTAACAGAAAGCACAAAATAAATGTTAGAAATAAAGCCAATTATATTTGAAATCACAATATACATTATTAAACTCACATACTAAAGAAAGATGTTCAGATTAGCTTTTTAAAATTCCAGTTGTATGCTGCTTACAAACAGAAAGCTGTATAGCAATATAGAAAATAATTTAAAGCATGGATAGGGATAGTGACACTATGTAATAATGCAATAAACTGTCCACCAAGAAGATATAATAATAAATTTTTTTTTTCATTCATAGCAGTCTAAAGACATATAAAAACAAAATCAAAAGACAAATAGGTCCATAATCACAGAGTTTTAAATATAATTCTATCAGGAGAGGGTAGAAGCAACAGACAAAATATTAGTAATGGTAAACAGCAGAACTTTTTTGTGCCCCCATAGGATACAGGAGTGCTAAGATGTTGGTCTTTGAATGCTTGTGATTGCTGGGGGAACCTGGGGCCACTGGAACACTCCTCCACCCACTGCAGTTGCCGCCAGTTGCAAGCTGCCTGAAACATTCATAAAACTAATCATATACCAGGTCAAATTGATGAGCAAGATTAAAAAAGAAAACATATCTATCATAGGGAATGGAACAGGAAAAGTAATACATTCATGCACTGTTTCAAGGTGTTTAAACTAGTATAAACTTTCTGCACTGTAATTTGGCATACTTAGAAAACCCTTTGAATTTTGAATATATTTTGACTCAATTTTAGGGAGTTATTCTAGGAATATAATTAGGCAAGTGTGCAAATATATATGTATAAGCATGTTCATCACAGTGTTATGTGTAACAAGGATAAACTGAAAATAACCTAAATGTCCCAAAATATGGAGTTAGTTAAAAATTGTTTGCAATTGTATGATAAAATAATATGGTGTTAAAATAGACATAGAAACAGGTCACCAAATATTGCACAGGGCTTGTGGAGGCATTACTAAATGAATTGTAGCATCCCTTCTCACTTAGTTAGAACATGGTCTCAGAATTCTCTCAATACCATGTAATAAGCAGCCATAATCAAGATCAGAAATAAAAGGAAACATTAATCATGAGCCATACCTATTGTACAGAAATAGCTAATGACATAGGAAAATGTTCATTATGTATCATTAAGGGAAAAAGAAGATTACCAAGTATACACTGATGACTAAATTTTCTTTCAGAGTATTCATGGTTGCATATGTATAGATAAAAACACTGGAATGAATGCATAAATTATTTTCAGTAATGGAATTTTACATTTTTTTCTTATTTTTATTTTCCACAGCAAAAGTGGAAAATACTTTTGTACTTTTACTACTTTTGTAGTAAGAAAAAATTAAAACGATTTCTACTAGTTCTTTAGGACCCAACATCTAAGAATCCTTCCTGATATTGAATCAATTTCTTAACTCCCTTAGATGTTTGAGCCTTTTCATTGCACTTATCAGTGTCTGACCCTTATTAGAATAATCTATTACTGTGCATGTTTCTCTTCAACTAGGTTGGAGTTTCTGGAGAGTAGTGCTTCATATTACCCAACACAGTGGATTGCTCTTAATAGGTGCTAGGACACATTTTATTTAAACTGAATGAACTTTTGGAACATGACTTTCATCTAAGTCAGATAGCAATACCTCCATGCACCCTCAAATATAAAGCCAGTAAATGGAAACTCTTATTCTAATTTAAGTGGCTATAGAACTTTGAAAAGAAATAAACTTTTTGGGGGAACTCAATGAATTTCAATCCTTTGTAGAACTTTCCCCATACAACATTTTCATTGTGTGCAAATAATGTCAGATATTTTACTTCTATTGTTTGGAACTTGGTAGGATGGACGACTTAGTTATAGTTTTCCAATCTTCTGTCTGTAGCTGTTTCCAGTTGTATGCAGGGCAGTTGAATACTGTTAGGCAGAAATGTATATATATATACACATATATATATATTTATATACACACACATATATATATACACATATATATACACACACATATATATATTTATAGACACACACACACACATATATATTTCAAATTCTGTAGGGCAGGCTGTAAGCCAGGGACTCCAGTGAAAGTCTTCGATGAGTTCTCCAGGAGATGCTGGCTGTCTGAAGTACAGATGGGAATTTTCTCTCTGAAGGCTGAAATCACTTCTCCTTTTAAGGCCTTCAACTGATTGGATGAGATGTCACTCATTGCTGATGGCAATCTCCTCAGTTGATTTTAGATGTAATCAGCCATACATGCAATCAACTCACTGATGATTAAAGTCCATGAAATGCCCTTGTAAAACAATTAGCCCAGTGCTTGCTTGACCAAACAACTGGGCACATTACCTGGCCAAGTTGACACATTAGCCTAACTATCATGTTAGTCATAGAAGCTGGGATTTTATACGTATAGAGATTTTTTAAATCACCCAGACTAATCTCATAATATTCCTGATAAAACCTGAGGACTATAGAGTTTTAGTAAAAGAGCTCGTATAGAACCCTATGCTTCTGGCCTCCAGTCTTTGGCTTTTATGGCCACTTAATTATACTTTTCTGCCTCTTCTGCTATACCAAGGGCATTCAATTAGAGATATTTGTACACCAGGGCCTAGGTTAGGTCTACTCAAAGTGTGGTTCTCAGACCTGTGGTGGTTCATGACTGGTCCATTATGAAATAAAGAGTGAAAGTAAGTATTTAAATAGTTTTGAATGCAATTTGGCAAAGTAACTTATGTCTATTGAATGTAATAATAAACAATTTGGACTGGCCTATATGTCTGGATTTTGTAATTTTATTTACATTTTGATTCATTTTATTGTATTTTATAAAAACATTGGCCTTCAATCAATTTGAAATAAAAACATTTTCCATCTCCACAGATGATATGAGAATCACTGGTCTAAGTGGGTCACTGGGTTTTCATAAAAATCAACAATTCTTAGGACATTAACAGAATAGAGTGATTATAAACTTGTAAAAGTGTTTGAAAAAAATGAGCTTAGTATTTCTACTATAGTGGGGCCTGGATATCTTAAGTGAGTAATTTATGGGAAATGAGACAGGAAAAGCTAGAGAATACTGAGCTATGACACATTTTTATGGCATGCTCAAGCTTCTAAAGTTCTTGTAGAAATGTGATTTCTATTAACAAGACCAAGAAAACTTTTAATAATTTATAGCACATCAGACAATTATTATATATTATATCTCTAACACATTTTTCACCACATTTTTTATACACAGACAAGTCCACCTACTTTTTCTTTAATTTGAATTTTCTCCCTTTGGTAGTATCTGTCCGTATTTACCTAGCCAAGTTTATTCTAATCACTAGTCCAATTTTATAATGATTGTAAAAGGTCTAATTCAGTTCTCTGGGCTTTCTTTCACCTCTAAATTCAGTAAGCATAACTGTCCTCGATTATTCAAGTCAAAGAAAAACTCAAGGATGCTTGAGTACAGTGTCAGTCACAATGAAATATTTCCAGATATTTCTTCCAGGGTTGATAATGACCTATCAGTAACTGCTCCCTCTGACATTCCAGCCGATTATTAGTCCAATGAAATAAAGCAGACTCTCAGCAACCTCAACTAGCTAAGAGGACTTAAACCTGAAAGTAAAAAGACTCTGTGAATAGTTAATAATAGAGCTGTAAAAAGAACTGAATATGGTTCTAAATACCAGGTCAGAGTTGGGAAGCTGCCCTAGGTTAGAGTATAAAGTCTTGGTGTCACCTGAGCTCAGGTTGGTAACCAATACTATTCCTTTTACCTTGAATAGCCTACCAACCCTGTTCACTAACTTCTTAAATGCCACTACCTCTGTCAAGTACATTTTAAGATCTTCATCCTCAGTGTACTGTCAGGGCTTTGCATATCTCTCTGTGGCTCCTATCTAAATTTATTGTACTGTTTTTGTTTACTCATCTGTTGGCTAGACCTTTCCAAAGAACATCTAAAAGGCAAGGACTGTGTTTTATGTATCTTTGCGTCCCCAGCACCTGAACACAACTATTCCATCAGTGTTCATTGAACGAATGAGTAAATGGTTATCTGTTTTTCCCTTTAGTTCTTCCCAGGTATAAAAACAATCCTAGCCCACTATCATGTTTTCCCTCAGTCATAAAATGCACATACAACCATAGTACTTTATCTATCAACAGGTTATACTTGCTTTTTGTAAACGGCTATGATTCCACCAGGAAGTGTAAAACAGGCTGGAATAGAGGGTGCTTGTGTCAAGAATAACGCTGATGCCCACATCCCTGCTTCTGGAGCCATTTTCCTAATCTCCTTGCGCTGATGTCTGACTCCTACTTCTTGACCAAAGGAGAGCTGACCAGTCCTTCCCTCTAGTTAGACGAGGCATATCCCTTATTCTTCCTGCCTCCTCCAGGCTGTCTGATGTCCAGCACACAGTGCTTGTTTCCTCTTGTTTACCCTTCACTTGGAATATTCATCCCATGTAAATTATTAAGTATGAAGTATGAATATTAATATTATAGCAAGCCCATTCTTTGTGTCAGGTGTCTTGCTATATACAGGTGGCACTTGGAAGAACGATGTGTAATCCTTGTCCTTGAGGGACTCACAATTTAGTGGGGAAAAATAGATGGGTTAAGACATTATTACAAAATTTCACGGGACAGAGTATAAAGTATAATGTAAACTATAATCCACAGTTAGTAGCAGTGCTTCAATATGTGTCCATCAATTGTAACAAATGTACCACACTAATGTAGGATGTTGTTAATGTGGGAAAGTGTGGGAGGGGGAGGGAGTGGGGCATATGGAAATCCCCTATATTTTTTATGTAACATTTATGTAAAGTTTCTGTAAAATAAATAAATTTTTAAAAGTACATTATTGTTACCTAGCTCTAACATTAATTGAACAATAACTCAATTACTTTTTAACTTTCACTTTTATAATCTCATTTAATTCTCATTGGATGGTACTATTATTATTCCCACTTTACACATGAGGGATATTGTATAAAATTGCCCAAGGTCCCATTACTCATATGAAACAGAATAAGGAATCAAACTTAAGGTGTTTGAATACCAAATCTGCACAGGTAACTGGGTGATATAACTCCCTCTGTTGACATTTGGGTCCCTTCCCCTGCCCTGTCTTCTCCATAAAATTCATTGGGGGAGGAGGAGGGTAGATTTCAACTTCCAATTATGTTTGATAAATTAACAGGTACTATTGCTGTCATGTGTAGCCTTATTTTCCTGTAATATTGATGGAGAACATCATGCAGGATCTTCAGTAAATTCATAAGAGATTAAAATCTGTAGCTCTGCTCTAATATACCAGGTCATCACCTAAACATAGACTAATTTATTCTTTAAATATTTATTATTTAAGAAAATAAGCAGATTTTTTCCCCGTGCTTTGCCCTCTAGAAGGTCTTGAGCACCATCTTTACATTGAGTTTCCCTCAGTATTCTTCCCCACTAAGCAAATTCGGTTTTTCTTCTATAATTTTCTAGGTGATTATCCCATATTTCCTTTCAAAAACAGAATCACCTTTCTCTTGACTTCTGAAAACTGTCCTATCTTGCTCAAATTATCAAAAGCAACAGCTAGTTGACCACAAAGGACCCTGATCATTTAATAAATGCCTCATTATGAAAATAATCAGGCACTGAAGACTTGAACCCATGTAATTTACTTCTAGATCTCTTCTTACTGTGGCTTGATTACCTGTCCTTCAATCTTCCATGAGATCTGTCCTGTTTCTAATTACATTTCATTTTACTATGTTGGGAATTTTTTAGTGTTGTTTATGATCAATTCTCCATTGCTCTTTAAGAAAGAAAAAATAATGTTCCCCTTTTTGAGAAATGAGTCAGATCAAGCCTTAGTCATACTGTCTTATAATCTAGTGAATCCTTGTCTTTCTTATTTGGAAGGTCATTAGCACTGACTAGGTTATGGAAATTGTCTTCTTTACTTCATGTGTTTTTTTTCTACCATAAAACAAAACTGAAACCACATACTGTGTTTAACAAATATGTATTAGTAACTCACTGATGAATGAATGCATAGGTGAGTGGTTGATGTGAAATTTAGAGTTTTATTTTTATTTAAATTACTTTCTGCAATCTTTGAAACTATCTACTTGTCTTGACAATTCTAGTACCCAAGAAGCAACCACAGTCAATTTAGTTTAATAAAATGGACCAATGTATTGAAGTTTGCTAGTTCTTTGATTATTAAAGCAGCAATTAGCTTTTTCTGTTTCTGGTGGAAAGTAAATAAGAATAACATTGTTGATGTATTAAACCAAACAGAAGAATATGTCTTGAGGATTTTATAATGGGAGATTTCTGCATTGAAGACCTTTATTTTATCATGTTGGTCTACTCATACAATATAACTTCATTATATTTTTAGCCTAGTCTTAATAATTTTCAAATTCACTATAAAATTTAAAGACCATACTCAAAATAAATTGAACAGGGATAACTTTCTGGAATGTAGTCAAGAAAACATTGTGTGTGAATACCAAGTCTGCACATGTAACTGGGCTATAGTATCTCTACTGAAATCCACACATCAATGTCTTGCTTCTCCTACTAACTTGTGAACTGCTTATAGGCTAAAAGGCAGAATAGTTTTCTTCTGGACCTCCTGGATCTTAGCAAATTGTTGGGATATTTTAAGCAGGAGAATAAATCTCTGAAAAAGTTAACCCACAGATTCAGTAAACCAGGGGCCCTTGTAAAGTCAAAAGGGGCTCAAGGACAGGGTGAAGTATAGGAGGGATGTTGAGTGATTGTAGGGCTAGTGAGAGAGGAGATCAGGTACTGTGGAGGAGCAAGGGAATGAGAGATGCTTGGGAAAGAGGCTATTGCCAGAAAGAGAGAGCAGTGAACTAGAGATCTTGGTCAGGAAGCAATACTATCAATAATGTGATCCAACTGAAATGTAGATGTCCTGAAAAGTGGTAGATGTATGCTATTAATGTAAGGAAGGACAAGAAAGTCACGATATTGAAGTGACTCACAATTCATGAATATATTATTGTTTACTTAGGGTGATGGCAAAGGAAGGGATTGGTGGGCCGGTGGAGGTGGGGAGTGAGACAAGTGCCAAGTCATCTAGAAAGGTGAGAGAAGTTCATGAAAGTGATAGGTGAAGGCAGCATTGTCATTGAGAAGGTGATTGATAGATGTCTGAAAATGTTATAGACAAAATCATCTCCTCTGGAAGGAATTAAGGCCTTCATGAAGCTCAGAAAAATGGAATTCTAACATGAATCATAAATGGCACCAGGAATGGACACATGTGGCTGAGAAAAAGCAGGATTAAGGTAAAATGTGTATGAACTAGTCTGAATGAGTGTTCAGGACAGGCAACTGAGGTAAAACTTTGGGTCAAAATAGTTGGTTTGAAGAATAGCATTGAAGAAGCTACGTAATTGTAGTAAGCAAAGGTTACATATTAAAAACACAATCCTCTTTCATAGGCACACTGGGTGATCTAATGCTTTAAGAATCCTGTTACGCACACATACACACAAATCAGCAATGTCTCAGATTCTACAAGGATAATTGGGAATAAGCTTAAAATTCTGAGGAACAGCAGAATGTCTCATTGTATCAGTTCCCAGTGTTTAAGGATATTGTTTTACACCCAATTTTATATACAGAAATATTTTAAAATTTAAATCTTTACTGAAAGATTTCCAAAAGATGGTGCTAAATAGCACTAAAATATTTACAAAGTACTACATAGATTTTAGAATACAGAGGATTCAGAATATTGTCAATAATAGACAAGACTTAGGAAGCAGGATGCAGTATAAAAGTGAAAATAAAGTAGAGCCCTTAGCAATCTGCTTTGCACTATGGTGGATGGACCGAAAACACCACCAGGTTGTTATCTGCATATGAATGATGAATTTACAGTGTTGAAATAAATCCCTATGATACCTACCAGACATTTTGCTTCCTGTAGAGTTTTTCCCTCTGGCAACATTTGTTCAAAAGAGTAGTCTTTGCCATCTTGTCAAAAATCATTTGGCCGTAAATGTGAACATTGAATTCTGAAATATATTCCATTGGTCTGTATTTCTGTCCCTGTGCCAGTACCATGCTGTTTTGATTACTGTGGCTTTGTAATCAAAAATTTTAAGATTGGGAAATGTGAGTCTTCCAACTTAATACTTCTTTTTCGAGATGGCTTTAGCTATTCGGGGCCCTTACCCTTCTGTATAAATTTGATGTTTGGCTTTTCCATTTCTGTATTAAGATTGTTGAAATTTTGAATGGAATTGTATTGAATCTATAAATTGCTTTGGGTAGTATTGATATTTTAATGATAGTTTTCCAATCCATGAATAGGAAATATCCTTCCATTTATTTAGATCTTCTTTAATTTCTTTTATCAATGGTTTGTAGTTTTCTGTGTACAAGCCTTTACATGCTTGGTTAGATTTATTCCCAGACTTTTTACTCTTTTAGTTGCTATTGTGAATGGAAGGTTTTTCTTGATTTCTTCTTCTGATTGTTCTTTGCTTCGTTATAGAAACACTATGGATTTTGATATGTTGATTTAAAAAAAAACAAATCAATTTTATTGATACAAATCAGCAAAGCATACAATTTATCCAAAGTGCACACTCAATGGTATTTGGCACAGTCACATGATGGTTTTTCTTGTTTGCTTGCTTTTTGTTTATTATTATTATTTAAATAATGAAAATTCCCTAATGATGATTGAGGTGATGAATGCAGAACTATGTGATTGTGACATGTTGACCTTGAGCCCCACCACTTTGCTGAATTATTAGCTCTAGGAGCTTTGTAGTGAATTTTTCAGGATTTTCTGAAAATAGGGAGAGTTTTAATTCTTCTCTTCCAATTTGGATGCCTTTTATTTCTTTTTCTTACTTAACTGCTGTGGCAAGAACTTCTAGTACAACGTTGAATAACACTTGTGACAGTGGGCATCCTTGTCTTGGTTCCTTATGTTAGAGGAAAAGTTTTCAATCTTTCAATCTTTTAATCTTTCACCATTAAGTAGGATGTTAGCTGTGGGCTTTTCATATATCCCCTTTATAATGTTGAGGAAGTTTCCTTCTATTCATAGTTTTCTAAGTGTTTTTGGAAGGGGTGCTGTATTTTGTCAAATACATTTTCTGCATTGATCGAGATGATCTTGTGGATTTTCTCCTTCATCCTGTTAATGTGGTGTATTATATTATTTGATTTTCTTATGTTGAGCCAACCTGGCATACCAGGGATAAATCCCACTTGACCGTGGTGTATAATTCTTTTAATATGCTGTTGGATTCAGCTTGCTAGTGTATTTTTGAGGATCTTCGCATCTAAATTCATAGGACATGTTGGTTTGTAGTTTTCTTTTCCTGTGGTATCTTTATCCAGCCTTAGTATGAGGATGAGTTTGGGCCTCACAGAATGAGTTAGGCAGTATTTCCTCCTCTTTGCCTTTTTGGAAGCCTTTGAGCAGAAAGGGAGTTAAATCTTCTTGGAATGTTTGATAGAATTCCCCTGTGAAGCCTTGTGTTCCTGGGTTTTTCTTTTTCTTTTTTTTTTGGGGGGGGGGTTTGATTGCTGATTCAATGTCTTTACTAAAAAATTGTGTTGAGATCTCCTATTTCTCTTATGTCAATATTGGTAATTTGTGTGTCTCTCAGAATTTGTCCATTTTATCTAGATTTTCAAGTTTTAGGGCATAGAGTTGTTCATAATATCCAATTATAGTCCTTTTTACTTCACTGAGGTCACTGGTATTTTCTCCCTTTTCTTTTTGATATTTGTTATTTGTATACTTTCCTTTTTTTTCTTTGTTAGTCTAGCTAAAGGTTTGTCAATTTTATTAATCTTTTCAAATAACCAGTTTTTTAGTTTTGTTGATAGCTTTTTTTTTGCTTTTCTATTTCATTGATCTTCACTCTTATCTTTGTTATTTCCTTCCTTCTGCTCACTTTGCTCTTCTTTTTTCTAGTACTTCCAGTCTTGAAGTTAGGTCTCTGATTAGAAGTCTTTTTATTCATTTTTAAAAAATTTTATGGAAGTAATCATTCATACATAAGCCTACACAAGCAATAAGTGTATAGTAAAAGTTGTGAACTTAAAAACATACATAACATCGTACAGGGAAAAGATTGAAAGTGAAAAGTTTGAAGTCTTTCTTTTTTAATGTAAGCATTTAGGGCTATAAATTTCTCTCTATACTGCCTTCACTGCATCACATAAGTTTTGGTACGTTGTATTTTCATTTTCATTCGCCTCAGAGTATTTCCTAATTTTACTTCATATTTCCTCTTTAACTAATTGGTTGTTTTAAAAGTATGTTTTTAATTTCCACATATTTTTGTATTTTCCCTTTCTCCCTCTATTATTGATTCCTAGCTTCATTCCATTGAGGTTGGAGAATATATGTTGTATGATTTCAATATTTTTCAATTTATTGTGACTTGTTTTGTGACCCAACATATGGTCTATCTTGGAGAATGATCCATGTATACTCAAGAAGACTGTATATTCTGTTTTCGTTAGGTGCAGTGTTCTGTATGTGTCTATTAGGGCTAGTTGGTTTAGTGTATCATTCAAGTCCTATACTTCCTTACTGATTTTCTGACTAGATGTTCTATCCCTTATTGAGAGTGGTGTGTTAAAATCTCCTACTATTAATCGGGAACTGCCAATTTCTTCCTACAAATTTGTCAGTATTCACTTCATATATTTTTGCATTTTTCTTTAGGTGTATATATATTTATAATTATTAATTCTTCCTGTTTTATTGTGCCCTTTATCAGTTTGTAATGACCATCTTTGTCCCTCAAAACTGTTTTTTCCTTAAAGTTTATTTTATCTGATATTAGTATAACCACCCCAGCTCTATATTGTTAACTACTTGCATGGTATATATCTCTATCCTTTCATTATCAATCTATTTGTATCTTTGACTTTAACTGAGTCTCTTGCAGACAGCAATATAGTTGAGTCATGCTTGTTAATCCATTCTGCCAATCTTTGCCTTTAACTAGATAGCTTAAACAATTTACACTTAAACTCACTACTGATAATACAAGTCTTTCTTCTGTCGTTTTGCTATTTAGCCTTTGTAAGTCATATACTATTTTTGTCCCTCATGTCTGTTAAAGTTTATTTTATACTTATTTGCTTTCTTTTGCTGTACTATATTATGTGCCTTCTCATTTCTCTCTGGATAAATTTTTCCTCTATTTTCTTTGTGGTTACTATGGGGTTAAAATTTAACATCCTAAATATATCACAATTATTTGGTTTGCTACCAATGTAATTTCACTAGCATACATAAACTTTTCCTATATCCCACTGCCCCCTACACCTATTTCTATTGTACTTGCTACCACTTATATCTTTGTATATCATATTTACAAAACTTAGATTTATCATTTTTTCCATTTTTTTTGGTTTTTAGGAGGTACTGGGGATTGAACCCAGGATCTCGTACATGGGAAGTAGGTGCTTAACAACTGAGCTACATCTGTTCCCCAATGAGAGTTGTTTTTTTCATTTGTTTATTTGTTTTGTTTCTTAGGAGGTACCAGGGATTGAATCTGGACCTCGTATATGAGAAGCAGGCTCTCAACCACTTAAGCTACATCCACTCTCTTTATCATTACTTTATTTTAATCTTTATAAATTGATTTATATTTACATTTTATATAAATGGAATCATACAGTATGTTACAATATATTTAGTTCATAGTGGCGTAATCATATAGTATTTGTCCTTTTATATCTGTCTTGTTTCACTCAACACAATATTCTCCAGGTTCATCCATGTTGTTACATATTTACGATTTTATTTCTTCTTACAGCTGCATAATATTCCATCATGTGAATACACCAAAGTTTGTTTATCCATTCATCAGTTGATGGACACCTGAGTTTTTTCCAAATTTGGCAATTACGAATAACACCACTATGAACATCGGTATGCAGAATTCTGTTCATGTCACTGCTCTCAATTCTTCTGGGTATATACCCAGCAGTCCTATTGCAGGGTCACATGGCAAATCTATATTCAACTTTGTTAGGAATTGTCAAACAGTCCTCACGGTGGCTGTACCATTCTACATTCCCCCCACAGTGAATCAGTGTTCCTATCTCTCCACATCCTCTGCAACACTTGTAGTTCTCTGTCTTTTCAATAGTGGCCATTCTGATAGGTGTGAAATGATATCTCGTTGTAGTTTTGATTTGCATTTCCTTAATCATTAGTGATATTGAACATTTTTTCATGTGCTTTTTGCCATTTGTATTTCTTCTTTAGACAAATGTCTATTCAACTCTTTTCCCCATTTTTTAATTGGGTCGTTTGTCTTTTATGGTTGAGTTGTAACTTCTCTTTATATATCATGGATATTAAATGCTTATCGGACATGTGATTTCCAAATATTTTCTCCCATTGGGTCAGCGACCTTTTCACCCTTTTGACAAAGTTGTGTGAGGTGCAAAAGTGTTTAATTTTGAGGAGGTCCCATTTATCTATTTTTTTCTTTTGTCACACGTGCTTTTGGTATAAGGTCCAAGAAACTACTAGCTACCACAAGTTCTTTAAGATGTTTTTCTACATTTTCTTCTAGAAGTTTTATGGCTCTGGCTATAGATATCCAGTTCTCCCAGCACCATTTCTTGAAGACACTGTTTTGTCCTGTTAACATGGACTTGGTAGGTTTGTCAAAACCTGGCATAGTCTTTATGCCAGTACCATGCTGTTTTGACTACTGTAGCTTTGTAGTCTGTTTCAATGTCAGGCAATGAAATTCCTCCCATGTCACTCTTCTTTTTTAGAATGCTTTTGGCTATTCAGGTGTACTTTCCCTTCCAAATGATTTGGTAATTGCCTTTTCTATTTCTGTCAAGTAGGCTTTTGGAATTTTGATTTGTATTGCACTGAATCTTTAAGTCAGTTTGGATAGGATTGACATCTTCATGATATTTAGTCTTCCAATCCTTGATCACAGAATATCTTTCCATTTGTTTAGGTCTTCATTGATTTCTTTTAGCATTGTTTTGTAGTTTTCTGCATACAGGTCTTGTATTTCTTTGGTTAAATTGATTACTAGGTATTTGAGTCTTTTTGATGCTATTGTAAATGGAATTTTTTCCCTGATTTCCTCCACATATTACTCAATACTTGTGTATAAAAACATTACTGATTTTTGTGTGTTTATCTTATATCCTGCCACTTTGCTGAACTCATTTATTAGCTCAAGTAGCTTTGTCATATACATTTCAGAATTTTCTAAATATAGGATCATGTCATCTGCAAATAGTGTGAGTTTTACTTCCTCTTTTCCTATCTGGATGCATTTAATTTTTTTCTTGTCTAATTGCTCTAGCTAGAACTTCTAGTAGAATGTTGAATAACAATCATGATAGGGGGTATCCTTGACTTATTCCCAATCTTAGAGGAAAAGCTTTCAATCTTTCCCCATTGTGTATGATGTTGGCTGTGGGTTTTTCATAGATGCATTTTATCATATTGAGGGATTTTCCTTCTATTCCCATCTTTCAAAGTTTTTTTATCAAGAAGAGATGTTGGATTTTGTCAAATGCTTTTTCTTCATCAATCGAGATGATCATGTGTTTTTTTTTCCTTCAATTTGTTAGTGTTGTATTACATTGATTGATTTTCTTATGTTGAAACAGCATTGCATACCAGGAACAAATCTCACTTGGCTGTGATGTATAAGTCTTTTGATTTGCTGTTGGATTCTATTTGCAAGTATTTTGTTGAGAATTTTTGCATCTATGATCTTTAGATAGATTGGTCTGTAATTTTCTTTTCTTCTAGTGGCTTTATCTGGATTTGGTATTATGGTGATGTTGGCTTATAAAATGTGTTGGGTAATTTTCCTTCCTCTTCAATTTTTTGGAAGACTTCAAACAGGATTGGTGTTAATTCTTTTTGAAGTGCTTGATAGTATTCACATGTGAAGCCATTTGGTCCAGGACTTTTCTTTGTTGGGAGATTTTTAATGATGGATTCAATCTCTTTAAATGTAATTGGTTTGTCAAGTTGTTTTATTACTGTAGTGTCAGCATAGGTTGCTTGTGCATTTCTAGGAATTTATCCATTTCATCTAGGTTGCTAGTTTATTGGCATACTGTTTCTCATAATTTCCTTTTATGATCCTTTTTTACATCTGTGGGGTTGTAACTTCCTCCTTTCATTTCTGATTTTATTAATTGCATCTTCTCTCTTTTTTTCTTTGTTAGTCTAGCTAGGGCTTTGTCAATTTTATTGATCTTCTCGAAGAACCAGCTTTTGGTTTTGTTGATTTTCTCTTTCTTTTTCTGTTCTCAATTTCATTTATTTCTGCTCTAATCTTTATTATGTCTTTCCTTCTGCATGCTTTGG
>JAQZBX010021435.1:0-32280 GCA_029593785.1 Cabassous unicinctus
TATTGGTATGTATTGTGAAAAATTTGATTTTTACCCACACACACAAAATAAATAAATAAATAAAAACAAAAACAAAAAAAACAAAAAACAAAACACCTACAACAAAACATAGAATGGGAACATCTCAATCTAGATGTGCAAATTTTTATGTTTTAAAAAGCAAAAACTAAAAGGAAAAAAAAAGATTTCTGAGGAACTTGTTTTTATAGCATTGCACAAATATGAAAAAGCTAATTAAAACTATTAATAACTAGAAATTGAAGATCAAGTTGAAGAGCCTATACCAACTTAAGTTAGATAAACAACAAGAAATACACATGAGTTTACTCTGAAATAATTGAAATAATTTTTTTTGCTCCCTATCTAACATCAAACCCACCAAACTTCCTGATTTTTATTAGTAGAGAACAACTTCTTGGTTATTTTAATCTACTTTTGGTACACTCATTTCCTTTTTTATTGTTATATGATTACATGAACATATAAAAGAACATGAGCATGTGAAAGAAGAGGTAGGATTGGAAGAGTTCTCAAGAGCCTTTCAGCAATCAGCTGCCATGTAAATAGGAAAAATCTAATATGATTTAAGAAATATTTACTTAAGCAGTAATTATGACAGGAAAATGTCAAGGTGGAAATGAGGTATGCTTTAGAAGACTGCTTTAGTTGATTTTTTTTTTTTTTTGAGTTCATTAAAATAGAATGAAATTGTAAAAATTTAAAATTCAAACCATGACTATTTTCCTCTTTGAACTTTACTTCCTGTTGAAATTGGAGAGAAAATCGCACAGGCAGTTAGCAGGAGAGGCTGGCTGCCCTCCAGGGGCTTTCACAAGGTGGTTTTGCCTTTGCTCATTCATTTATTGAGTGCCTGCTGTGGTTCAGAGTCTTGACTCACAGGTTCCAAGGCCTTAGCTGTGGACTCCCAGACACCCACTTGGTAAGCTTATTGAGACTACAGCTCTCTTGCAGGGACAGGCTTGCTTTAACCCAACTCAACAGATCTTAATGTTTAAAGCAAAATGCAGATGTACTAGTTTACAATAAGGACTCTTTGTTCCAAATAATTTAGAATACACATGTAAACCTGCCCAACGCTGACTCACTGACAAAGTTACTCTACAGAGAAAATCAAATTATAATCAAAAGGGCACTTGTATGGATTTCAAGGTGAATGGAAGGAATTGTATGATTCAGTGTTTGAGGAATTGGTTTCAGATATTCTGATGCCGCCATTTCCACAATAGTCCAGAGGAATCATATTGTTCAGATCTTTAAGCTGTAATATGCCTTCTTTAGATAATTAATGGATGCAGATTACATCTTTTAAAGAATTCCATTTCTTTTCTCCATTTCATATTAAACTTTCCAACCTGCCTCTTTATTTTATATAAGCTTACTAACCCAACTCTCTAGCTTTAATGCCTGGCCCCAAAAATGTGTTCAAGAAATGTTTAATCAGTTGACACTACCATTTAGCTACCTACAAGAGTCTTATTATTTTTGCTTTAAGAATGGTACATATTTTACTTCTAGAATACTTTGAATATATTTTACTTCTTCCTTCTAAGACTTTGTGTGTGTTTTCACACATATGTGTGGATAATGGGAAGGACATGACACCTACTTTCCATGCCTTGATGCTTTGGGAAAATAAAAATTTTCTGATTTTCTGATTTAGCAAAAGTTTTGAATATGCTCATGATTCTTTTTTTGTTTGCCAAATAAGATTTAAATTGTGAAGATTCTTCAGAGATAGACCTTCAAAACTAAATGAAATTCTGTGAATTCCCAATTTTTTACAGTTTAGTGAAGCTCTTTGTGATGATAATGAGTTTGTGTGTGGGGAGACTTGGAGGGGACCTGCTTTTTTAGACACTTGAAGGTCATATTTAAAATCCAGGGATTTGAAACTTGTTGGTTCTAGTCTAGTCTTCACTAAATGGATGTTTTTTTTTCCTCCTGAAACTGCTCTTCCATTATTAAAAATAATGCATGTACCAGATAACTTGTCTGTAAATAGAACAGATAGTTTAATATTTTTGCTACAATTCTCCAAGGCAAAAGTTTATACTACAGACTAATAGGTTGAAAAAGATATTAAGTTCAGAAAAAAACAACAAGAATGAATCATGAATCTTTCAGAATACTTCTGAAACCACCAACTTCTGTTTTTTATTTTATATGTCTATACCTCAAGAAAAAAAAAAAAATCCTATTCACTCTATCCCTCCCCCTTTTCTAAAAATAATTCACTTTTGGTTTGTTACCCTGTAACACGTGCCAAAATTCAGTCCAGAGTGAATTTTTGTAGCCAACTTAGAACCCCCAGAATAGAAACTCCTGACAGTTCCTTAAATATATAACACTGGTAGGTACCTTGGTAATAAATTCACAAGTTAAGACTCTACAAAACAATAAAGTTATGCAAATTGGAGCATGTAGGAAGAATAATCTGAAACAAAATGACAGAGCAGTAAGTTTAGCCCTGTGGCATCCTAGTTTTACTAACATAAGGCACATAACCCTGAGGAGATTCATAGGGAAATTTACAATCAAAGAGGGAGACACAAACATACTAAATAAACATATATAGTTTGAACTGATCAATTAACAGTTGATTTCTCTGTTAAAACAACCATAAACACAGATGAGAAACTGATCCTAAGGTTGTACATTTCAGAGCATAAGCAACAAAAGGTAAATGGGAAATAAAAAGAGACCTTAAACTGATTGAAGTTATCAGAGTTGCTTTGTTTTTATTCTTCCTTCAGCATCATTCCCAGCAGTCGTATTTAGATTAGTTGTTTAATTTTAGTGAAACAATCAAGCATGTAATACATTTTTGAATTCCATTTTTTTTAAATGTCCCTGCTTAATTATCTTTTGCTTTTGTTAGTAATCTCTGATATTATTGGCATATGATTGGCATAATGAAGAATTAGTTATTTTTTAAATAAAAAGAAAAGGCAACATTTTTAGACAGTTAACTAATTTTAAGGAAAGATATATTATCAATTAAAATGTAGAGTAGCTCTGCTAACCTGTTCTGCCTGGTCTACCCTGTACTTGATGTGAACTGTGGGCAAGTCATTGAGTCTCTGTGGAGTTCACATCTCAAATACTTTTTAAAAATCAAAATGATGGGTATTTAAGTAGTTGGGGACTATAAAAATAACCTATAAATAAAATTTTCATCATCATGTAAGAATATGTATATAAGTCAGACAATATTATAATTCAGCGTGAAATGCCAAAGGCATAGTTGCTAAAATCGAGAGATGTCTTAGATTAGATGACATATTAAAGATTATTGGTGATGGTCACTTTTTCAAAATATCAAATAATTTTAAAGAAAGCATATATTTATCTCCACTGTTTCTAGAAATTCCATTAGTGTAACCATAAAAATTTAAAACTATAAAACCATGAGGAGAAAGAGGACATGAGACGTAATAACTGTGGACAAGAGATGTCAATGATGGGAAGAGGGTAGAGGAATGGTGACCGACTTAACACCATGGAGGAAACTCAAACTTGAGTGTCTACAGGAAGAGAGCCATTGAGAAACAAGTTCATTTGCTCCCCCCAACTCTAAAGGGCCCAGAGACTATAGATAGGTAGGGGTGAGGCTAAGAGCTGAATATGATGGTTTGTTGAAAGTTTGTTTAAATAGCAGTTAGATCACTAGGTTTCCTTACTCCTCCCTTCTCCCTTTTGCCCACTACCCTATACAGTTAGGCGACTTCTCTTTGACTGGCAGGCCTTGGGAAGAAATGAATCCATAGCATTTGTGAGACTTTGGGACACAGGGGATATAGGAAGTTAGGGATGAAAATAAGAAGTTCTAAAAAAAGTAAAAAAGAAAACTGAGGTACATTCACATTCCCACCCCATTCAAACATTAACTTATAAGAGTTTTTCAATGAAATTTTAAAAACCTATCTAGGATACATATACAGGTACCATGAATGATGGGTTTTCTTTGCATCTGGTAACTACAGAATTTTTTTCCCCCTGAATACAGCAAATGATTGTTTCAAAACGAAAACCACTCTGTTTAAATGTTGAATGAAAGGTGGCCTTAAAAAGTTAGGTATATTATTGCCAGAATGGGGCTAAATAGTATGTCAGCATGTTGAGAAAGAATGGGTCTTTTTCCTCTTCCTTCTTAAACTCCTTTCTGGACAGCTTTAAGCTACTTACTGAACCTAACATATGGATATGGATCTTAATGGCAGACAGTGAACTGGAGATGAGGCCCAAACACAGACCCAAAAACCTTTGCAAGAGGAGAGAAATAAAACTTTGCTAACAGACAAACAAAAAAGGAACTCAGAAGAAATACATTTAGTGCAAGAAACAGAAGGAAATATAAAACAATTTATTAACATAGTCTCAGAGAGATAAGGAATATATGAATGGAGTCCTATTTTTGTTCTACTGTAGGTGTATTTTTCTCTTTCTTAATCTCAGTAACTCTTTCCTCTCTCCCTCCCTCCCTCCTGGATCGCTCATGGTCATATTCCAGGGTTAGACAAGACCCATGGTATCCCCGCCCCACCCCCCATTGTATTCTTGATATATATGGATTTGCTGCTAAACCTTGTTAACCTTGGAAATGCCATAGGCCTGCTTTCCATTGCCATAGTCATCAAATTTCTACCGGAGCCTGGAAGAGGAAAGGATGAGAATGCGATATCCCTGATTTAAGAAATGTAGGAAGAAAACTATGGAAGACATTAATGGAGAAAGTAGATTCATTCTCAGGTAAAGGGTGGGGAGAAATGCTGAGCTATTGTTTCTCTTTCTATGTGTCCTTCTTCTAGAAGGGAATAAAGAGAGTAAAGGCCAGGACTGTGAGCCATGCTGTGATAGGATGATTCCAAATCATTACTCTCTTCTCTATCTGCAGAAGTGATTAATAGAGAAGGGATCATGGTGGGGAGGGAATTTTATGTTTGGGAAGCTAATTCTCTTATAAGGGGCAGGCATAAGGGTGCCATGAATTAGTATAATTCAAAAAGCTATTTAGCCATGCAAACATTTCGTAGTTTGCAATTTTTTTTACTTGTTTATTTTATTGTTTGTGATGTCATACTGATGATATAAATTATACAGTTATAAAAGATAAGATATTTAGTTCAGAACAACAATTTAAAGTTTTTCTTAAGAAAATTAAGTATTCTGCTTCTCTAATCAGAATGCCTGGGGTTAAATATTTACTCAACTGCTTACTAGCTATATGATCTTGGCAAGTGGTTTAACCTCTCATGCTTCAGTTTCCCCATCCAAAATGGGAATAAGACTAGCATATACCTGACAGAGTTGTATGAGAATCAAAGAGCTGTTATTATTATTATTACTACTACTACTTTAATACAAGTGTTTTTAACTAGCCCTATTTTAGCTCCTGCATGAGATGTCCCCGAGCTCTGATTATCTATTCGCTCTGTCCTAATCTCTTTTATTACTTCTGTTTTCATATTTAAACACAGACACAAAAACAGTTCACAGGCAGGTACCAATCAGCAAACAAGGCTGCAATGAATTTTCTAAACAGACCTGTTAATATAATATCTTCTTTATTGTAATTAACAGAATCTTCATTTTAACATTGAGAGGTACTTTTCACTATGAATGTATGTAAAATCCTCTATATTTTAAGGAGTAAAACTGGTAAAAATATGGCTGTAATACTAGCCATTTGGGAGAGATTTAAATATTATTGCTAGTTTAATCTTATGTCAAACATTTCTAAACGGTCACTCTCCAAGTTGAGGTGGGTGTGGACATAAATGAGAGAGCTGATGAGTGAAATATGAAGTTTTACTATTTTAGTTTCATGTTTCATAAGATGGCAAGCCATTGCCACATTTATTCCTCATCTACTTTCTTTTGAAGAAGTCAACTGAACGTTAAGTTCTTGTGAATGTATTTCTTTAAAAAGTAGTAGTGTCATTCCATGTAGTCATTACTTAAAAACTGTGACATTCTGACAGTGTGTCAGAAAAAATAGTGGCTGTGAAATTTGCATGCCTAAGTTTGCAACTAAAACTAATTTTGTCAGGGAATAGTTTATAATTACCAAATTAAAGAACTGTGTAATTAAAGTAAAATGAGCTTTGCATGTGCCTAGAAACACAATCTCTTAATGATTTTGTTAATTTTTCTCCAGTGACATTATTTTGTATGATATATACAAATTAATTTTAAAAATAGTGACAAAATAAGGTTATTTCCCAAAGACTTGCAATCATTTGGAGAAATCCACGAACAACTTACTATGTTGAATTATTTTCACATTCAATTTAGTGACTTTTAAAAGAGGAACAACATATCAACCAACTTTCAAATGCTCCCTCCCACCTTCTCATACTTCTGTATTTTATTAATAGCAGCAGAGGAAACCTTTCTTCATTTTTTCCTGTCAGCTGTGCAGAGGCAGTTCTGAAATTGGGCAGAGAATCTCCAAAATACGTTTTAGCGCTTTGAGCTAGTCTCTGTTAGATAATTTGATTAGGATGATTATTTTTATAGCTTACATTGATTGCATGGTTCCATGATATGAGTGTAAAATAAGCAGCCAATTTCTTAACATTCCTAGATAAAACTTAAGAAATTCCTGTAGCAAAGGAAATTTATTTTTACAGAGTAACTTTGTAAGTGTCTTGAATATTATCAGCCAAAGGGGTGCTGATGCAAAGTACCAGAAATCTGTTGGCTTTTATAAAGGATATTTATTTGGGGTAGAAGCTTACAGTCACAAGGCCATAAAGCATGTTACTTTCCTCACCAAAGTCTGTTGCCATATGTTGGAGCAAGATGTCTGCAGATGTCTGCAAGGGTTCAGGCTTCCTCTTCCTCTCAAGGCTCCATGGTCCCAGGTTCTTCCAGTATCAGCTGTAGGCTGGGATAAGTCTCCTCTCTCTCCCAGGGCTAATTTCTCTCT
This sequence comes from Cabassous unicinctus, assembly GCA_029593785.1. NCBI lineage: Eukaryota > Metazoa > Chordata > Mammalia > Cingulata > Chlamyphoridae > Cabassous > Cabassous unicinctus. The sequence goes on from JAQZBX010021435.1 coordinate 6,953, forward strand.
GGGCTCAGCTGCTGCTCTGTCTCTACACAAGGCCAGCTGTAAACTGTCAAGTGAACCGCTCATCTCTCTTCTTACCCATGCCTAATCGAGCCTCTGCTTCTTTGTGTATTTACTTCCTGGGGCTACAACATTAAAATTCCAACTAATTCCTGTGCCTTGTCATCCTACTGATGTGGCCCAGTCACAGCCCTAATCATAATTTAATCAAGTGAAAGTGAAACCTCCAGCAGACCAGTTTACAAACATAATCCAATATCTATTTTTGGAATTCATAAATAATCCCAAACTGCTACACTGATCTATAAATTTTCTCAAATGAGGACTTGTTCACTCTTTGGCTGGTATGATCATCTTCTAATAAACTGGAGGAGTGTGTTTGTTCTATAATGGATTTTGTTACCATTGGGCAGAAAGCTTAGTAGCCATTGTTGGAAAGGTTTCACTGTATCTTCAAAGGAGCCTATTAGGGAAATAATTGCCCATGTGCCACTACATTCCAGAAAGATGTTGTCTATTTATGAAAACATCTCTCTTTCTAAAACTTGGAAGAGATGGGAAAATAGCATATTTGTTTGTGTAGAAATTATATACCTGTGAATATGGATAAATCACTTTAGCCTCTCTGGACCTTAGTTTTCTTATGTATAAAATGAAGATATTGCTACCCTCTCTGGTGCACTCACAGTTTTGGGAGAATCAAATAAGACAATCAATGGGAAAATGCTTTGAAAATTATTTATTAAGCATTATTGTTTATTTGCCATTATTGTTTTGTTATTAGCTAGAATTAAAACAGAGTTAAATGGCTTTACTTTATTCTGGTAAACAAAAAGGAATATAGAAAAAGGATTGTATTTGAGTGTGGCAGTTTGATATAGTTATGAATTCCAAAAATAGATACGGATTATGCTTGTTCCTCTGAGAAGTCTGTTCCTCTGGGTGTGATTAATTTATGATCAGGGCTTTGATTGGGCCATGTCAGTAGGGCGTTGAGCCCTGTCCCTTGGTGGGTGGGGTCTCAAAGATAAAAGACATGGCATAGGACAGAGTTGGAGAGTTTTGAGTTGGAATTTTGATGCTGGAGTCTTGAACTGGGGCCCCGGGAAGTAAGCATACAGAGGAGCTTGGTCGTGAGGAAGGAGAGAAGGCCCCAGGAAAAGAGACAAGCCGTTTGCCTGATAGTCTACAGCTGGCCTTGTTGAAGAGAACAAGCAGCTGAACCTGGAGAGAATCAAGATCCAGGAAGAGAGGAACCCAGGAAGCCAGAACCCTCACAGAGCTGGGTGAGGGAAGTAACTTAAGCTTTATGGCCTGATAACTGTGGGCTTCTACCCCTAATAAATACCCTTTATGAAAGCCAACCAATTTCTGGTATTTTGCATTAGTACCCCTTTGGCTGAGTAATACATTGAGGTAGTTCAGATCTAAGAAAGCAGAGTGTTTCAGTCAGTAGAAATAGAATGTGCATACATAGTGATGAGAAGAAGATAAGCTATAAGCAATCATTGAATATGCAGTGGCACCTTGCTATGTTGGCCATTTAAAGTGGGTGGTAGAGTGCCATTGCTGTTCAAAGACAAAGCTGAACAGAGGAAGAGGAATGACAATGATGTTGCAGTGATAATGACAACAGATAATAAAGATGCACGGTCCACAGAGGTAGGAGTTTTTGTCTCTGTTTTCTGAATAATTCCCCAAGAATTGGGTCCTGGTGTATAGTAGATACTTAATAAATATTTGGTGATGTTATCAGATGAATAGCACTACTATGAGTAATATTCAAAATTTGTACCAGTATCCATGTAGAGCATCAATAATTTATTTAGTCCTTTTCTTCTCCTATTGAGATGCTTATGCGATTTTTGCCATTTATTCTATTAGTATGGTGTGGTTGTTTGAGTCTTCTTTGGACATAAAGGTAATCCATTCCCGTGTGTGTAAACCTCTTGTAGGTTTGGGACCTTTTGATACAATTACTTCAGTTAAGGGCTTTTGATTAGATTGTGTGACCCAGGGTGAGTCTTAATCCTCTTATTGTAGTCCTTTATAAATGTAGGAATAAAAATCCGCAGACACAGAAAAAAGCTGCAGAGACAGAGAGGAACCCAGAACTTGAAAGGGAAGGGTCCTGGAGCCAGAAGCTGAAATGAGTGGAACACAGAAGCTGAGTGAAGCCACTTTAGCCAGAAACTGAAAGCAGTGAGGCCCAGCGGAGAGGGGAGAGAGGAGTATATGCCACCATGTGTCTGATTGCCCCCAGCTGCAGCTTGGGAAGAAAGCATCTTCTGATGATGCCTTGATTTGGACCCTTTCTTGGCCTCAGAACTGAAAATTTTTAAATTAATAAATCCCCATTGTAAATGCCAATCCATTTCTGGTATATTGCTTGGCAGCCTTTAGCAAACTAAAACATAAAATGTATTACATTAATTGATTTTTGGATATTAAACAAATCTTGCATTACTAGGATAAATCCCTCTTGGTCAAGGTATATAATAGTTTTAATACATTGCTAGTTTCTCTTTGAGGAATATTGATCTGTAATTTTATTTTCTTATAATGTCTTTGGTTTTTGTATCAGGGTAATTCTGGTCTCATATAATGAGTTAGGAAGGATTCCCTTGTCTTCTATTTTTTGGAAGAGATTGTGTATAATTGGTATTTTTTTCCCTTAAATGCTTGGTAGAATTCAACTTCTGGGACTAGAGTTTTCTTTGTGGGAAGATTTTAATTACAAACTCAAATTCTATAATGGATATAGTGCTATTCATGTTAATTTATTTCTTCTTGAAATGTTTTAGTTTGTATCTTTTCATGAAATTTGTCTGTTTCTTCTAAGATAACAAATTTGTAGGCATAAAGTTGTTGATAATATTCTCTTCTTATTCTTTAAATATCTATAGATTTGGTAGTGATGACATGACTCCCATTCTTGATATTGGTAATTAGTGTCTTCTCTCTTTTTTCATAATTGATTTTGCTATAAGTTTATCACTATTATGGATCTCCTTAAAGTATCAGCTTTTGGAGTCATTGATTTTCTCTATTGTTTTTCTATTTTATATTTCATTGATTTTCACTCTGGTCTTTATTATTACCTCTCTTCTACTTGCTTTGGGTTTCATTTTCTCTTCTTTTACCTATTTCTTAAGATAGAAGCTGGGGTAATTGATTTGAGAGCTCTCTTTTTTCCTAATATATGCATTTTTATTGCTGTTAAATTTTCCCTGAGTACTGCTTTAGCTGCATCCCACAGATTTTCATAAGTTATGTTTACAAACATTTTCATTCAGCTTAAAATACCTGTCAATTTCCCTTTTGATTTTTTTTTGACCCATGGGTTATAAAGAAATGTGATATTTATTTTCCAACTATTTGGGGGATTTTCCAGATATTTTCTGTAAATGATTTCTAATTTATTCCATTGGAGTCAGAGAACATAATTTGTATGACTTGAATCCTTCAAAATTTATTCTTATTTTTACGAGCACACATTTTTAGGTAAATATTTCATGTCCACTTGAAAAACAGTATCTTTTGCTTTTGAGTTTTCTATAAATGTTAATGAGGTCAAGTTTGTTAATGGTGCTGTTCAAATCTTGTATATCTTTACTGATTTTCTGTCTATTTTTTCTATCCATTATTGAGCAAAGGATATTGAAATATGCTACAATTGTGGATTTATTTATTTCTCTTTGCAATTTTTATCAGTCTTTGCTTCATGTATTTTTAAGCTCTGATACGAGGTGCATAAACATTTAAGATTATTCTATCCTGTTGATAAATTAATCAGTTGTTTTAGTTTCCTGGCTGCTAAAACAAATGCCACACAATGGGTGGGCTTAAAACAATGAGAATTTGTTGGTTCACAGTTTTGAGGTGAGAAGTCCAAAATCAAGTCATCATCAAGGCAATGCTTTCGCCCAGAAGATTGTGGTCTTCTGGAGGTTGGCTGCCAGTGATCCTTGGTCCTTGGTTTTTCTGTCACATGGCAATGCACATGACAGCCTCTTCTGACTTCTCCCTTCTCTTCTGGGTTCTGTTGACTTTCACCTCTGGCTGCTCCTCTCTCTCTGTGTGTGGCCTTCACTATGAGGTCTTCAGTAACAGGATTAAGGCCCATTCTGATTCAGTTGGACCACATCATAACTGAAGTAATCTCACCAAAAAGTTCTATTTATAAGATTTCCTACCCATAAAAATGGATTACAATTAAGAACATGTTTTCTGGGGTACATAGCTCTAAGCTACCACATCCCTTTATCATTATGAAATAACAATATTTATCTTTAGTAATATTGTTTGCTCTGAAATGTACTTTGTCTGTATTAATATAAATCACTGTCTTTTAATTGGAGAATTTAATCTGATGTTTACATTTGTATGGTTATTGCAATAGTTAGGTTTAAATCTATCATCTGGTATTTGTTTTCTCTTTATCCTTATGTCATTTGGTCCCTTTCCCCTTTTCTACCATCTTTTGGATTAACTGATTATTTTTGTAATGATTCCATTTATTTTAGTTTGCTAAAAGCTGCTGGGAGCAATATATACCAGAAATGGGTTGGCTTTTATAATGGAAATTTATTAGGTTAAAAGCTTATAGTTCTGAGGCTGTAAAAAAATGTCCACATCAAGGCATCATCAGAGATGTTCTTTCACTGAAGGTGGGCTGCTGACAATCCTGGACTCCTGCACATGGCAAGATACAATGGTAGCTTTCCAGTCTAGGTTTCTGCCTTCTACTCCAGGCTTACTTTCTACCTAAGCTCAGCTGTGGGTGATGAGGCATGTGACTTATCTCTCCCCTCACCTCTGGGCCTTGTTTCTTTCAACTTCTCAGGGGCTTCTTTCTGTGCCTCTGTGCTCTGCTGATTCCAGTCTCTGGTCTCGGGATCTCTCTCTCAGCCTCTTGTGGTTTCTCTGTCTTTGCCACTTTTTTTCTCTGTGTGTCTTGGCTTTCATTTCTCTGTTTATAAATGACTCCAGCAGGAGGACAAAGCCCCACTCTGGGTAAGGGCTTACTGAAGCAATCCAATCAAAGACCCCAACTGAATCCAGTCCAATCAAAGGGTCCCACACCCACAGGAATGGATTAGTTCCAAGAACATGATCTTTTCTGGGATCCACAAAAACTTCAAACTGTCACACCACTTTATTTCCTTTTTATTGGCTCATTAGCTATAATGTTATTTTGCTATTTTAGTTGTTAATTTATGGTTTGTAGTATACATTTTTAATTTGTCATAGTATAACTTCAAGTGATATTATACTACTTCATGTATAGTAAAAGAAATTTACAAAAATATATTTCCATATTTCCCTTCTTATCATGTTGTTATAGTCATACAGTTTACCTTTACTTAAGTTGTATACTCCACACTACATTGGTATGAGTTTTGGTTAAACAGCCAATTGTCTTTTAAGTAGATTAATAATGAGAGAAACATATTTTTCCATGTAGTTACCATCTCTGGTACATTTCATCTGTTTCTGTAGATTCATTTTTCCATCTGGTATCATTTTCTTTCTGCTGAAAGGATTTCCTTTAACATTTCTTGCAGTACGAATCTACTATTAACGAATTATTTCAGCTTTTGTGTACCTGAAGAAGCATTTATTTCACCTTCATTTTTGAAATATATTTTGGCTGGGTATAGAATTTCTGGTTGATATTTTTTGTAGTAATTGACTAGGCTCTTTTTAATATCTTTCATGTCAATTATTGACTTTTTGATGATGTGTGATACAACTGTATAGCTGATTGGTACTCTCCTGATTATTTGAGGGGGCTCCATTGTTCATCTCCAGAATTTTCTGTATCTCTTGGTGCTTCTCTCTTTTCTCTGGTACTCAGCCCTGTGAATCCCTTGGTGTACCTGGACTTTCACCTTTAGCTCTTTTTTCAACTCTGAGAGTCTGCAGGGTTCTTTTTGGGTTCCTGTTCACTGCACCATCAACTGGAAAATGTTTTAAGGCAGTAAACTGGAGCAATCATTGGGTTCACCTTACTTGTTTCACATCTCTCAAAGATCACTATCCTTTTTTGACTGATGTCCAATGTCTTAAAAATATTGCTAACCATATTTTGTCCGTTTTTGTTGTTTATATGGGAGGGAAAATCTGTTCCATTCTATTTTGATAGAAAGTGAAAGTCTCTGATTCAGAGTAATATTCATATCATAAAATGATTTTTAAGTACTTATTTTGCTCTTTGGTTTTTCTAGGACAGTTACTTAAACTATGTGCCACAATTTCCTTATCTATAAAAGTTAGAGTTATAGTTATAGCCACTTTCTAAGATTGTTGAGGGACTTAAATGGCATAATACTATAAAGCATTTAATAAGCACCTAGGAAGTCCTCAATAATTAGTTATTGTTGTCACTATTATTATTTTAAGTTGCAAATCACATGAAAAACTCTCTCACTTTTGAAAGCATGCTCACTTTTATAACACAAGCATTTTGATTCAATTTCTATTTGTGTTAAACAAGTTAAATTTTTATGTTATAAGCAAGCAAATGGTCAAGTGGTTTTATTAAATCAAAGGGAAGAACCATACATATTGAAAGACAGACAGATGGCAAATGTTAATATAATCAGTCGGATAAAATTTCTTGGAGAAATTTTGTTAAAGTCACTTATCAAGGTGCTCAAAACAATCTTCTTAGAAAAAGAGTCAGATATCCTACCCAAATAAAAGTTTCCTAGTAACAGTTTCATCAAGTCATTTATTTGTGATTTGGATCATCTCTGTACTCTACTTGCATAAAACTTACTCCTCTAAAACAAAGATGCACATTCAAACCCATTGTTCCCAATAAAAGCTGACTGTTTAACCAAACAAACTCAGCAGCGAGGAATTTTAACATGTTTTTATTGTGTCTTACTCATCAGTTTTTTAAATGCTTAGGCCACTAGAGTTTACCCACTCAAAAACATTTCATCATTCTCTAAGGTGAAATATAGATGATGTTTCATAGTAAATACTTCATGTCTTATGAACTTTTGGCAAGGGAGGTAATTACTAACTTTCTATTTAAAACCTCCAAGGAAATTTATGTTATATAAAATCTTAATTCACAGTTATAATAAATTAGATGTGTTTTAATATGGTAATAATATTAGGCACATTTCAAATCATCAAAGCATTCATATTATCTACAGAAAATTTCTCTATATGGATGTCTGTTTGCAGAGTATTAATAAGGAGAAGGGGCTTTTCTTTACATTAAAGTTAAAACTTAAATTCCAATTCATATTTTTGTACTTTTGATGTTAAACAGAAGACAGAAGAAAAATATTCTTTAAGAAAAGCAAAGTTTAAAACACAAGAGATAAATTTCTGCCTTGGTCCTATGTAGATGATTCTTTGCTTTCTCCATTTTTCTTAGATTCAGCAAAAGAACAACAACTTTAGTATAGATTTTTATCTATTCTAATCACTTCCTAAAAATTTGATATTCATTAGTAAATTAATACACATATATGTGTATTTCCACATAAAAGAATCATAGTATTTAGTAGATTAGAATGGATAATATTTATTATAGGGTACTCACTAAAGTAATAAAGTAGTTCAATAATCAAGAAATAGTTTAAGGAGAATCATTGTTCTTTCAGTAACCCAACTCCATTGGGTGAAGACCAAATTATACTTGCCTTGACTAGAATTTCTTCTTTACTGGGCAGTTCAATAGGAAAATCTTTTAGCAATGACTTAGTGAGTAATTACTTGGGTGGTAGTGATATATTTGACAGAAAATATTCTGTTTCTTAGTGGAGTTCTCTCATTAATACAATGTCCAGCACCAGGACATTTCAGATGATAAGGGACAGCAGAAAATGGAAATTTTATTTTATTGTTTTCCTTTTGCAAATGCCACAATTAGAGTCTTGGACCCAGTGGTTGCAAATGTCTATTAGGATATTAGTGTTATCATTTATTGATTACCTACTATATGGTAGGAACTAGATTAAGCACTTTACCAGTATTATTTAATTGACTCTTCCAACAAGCTTATGAGGTATTATTATGCCCATTTGACAGATAAAGAAATTAAGCTGAGAGTTTAAGAATATTGGCCAAGTAACAAAGAAAGAATTCTAATAAGTTTGTCCAATTTCAAAGTCATATGATGATGGTGTTGATTTCAGTGTATCTGCATTCACATGTGGGCTCTAGAAATAGTTCAGGTAAGATTAGTACTAAAATAGCAAGTCAAATTAATCCGTTATTATATTGATTTTAAATTCATTTTTTTCCTTTGCATCCAAATTATTACTGTGAAGTGTTTAGAGAAGATAGAATCCACATATTTTGAGGCTTTGTTTTGGCAGAAAAAAATAGGAGTTAAAAATTTGCAATTTGTTCATAGTGCAAATATGCTGTGGCATTTTGGCATTGCTCCAAGGGCACAGATTTAACTTGGAATTTTGGTGGCTGTTACTGGGAATGTACTGTTTATCAAATTCAGTGTTAACTGCACAGTTGAAGATTTTCTAGCAAACTCTTTCTCTTTTTAACACTTAAAAAAAATCTTTCACCAACTTTTGAGAGTTGATAAGTAAAATCCATAAGGAGATATGGTTTCTGATGAACAAAGTTTTCTATTAATGGAATCACTGAGGTCATTCCACAGAGATTTGCATAATTGGGATTTGGATAATCTGGGCTCTCTGCTGAAACATCGTGGTCTCACATCTTAGCGGAAATAAGAGAGGATGGAGTTAATAGCCCTTCACTGCCTTCGTGAGTGAAATAATAAGCCAGCAAACACCTGTCAGATGGTAGTAGGTACTTCTGAGAAGTTTGACAGGTAACATAGATATCAGTTGCATTGGTACATTTGTGAGCTGTAAGGGTTATTGACTTTCCAAAAACCAGAATTTCCTTTCTTCTAGATAATGCTGTGTCCCTATGTATAAAATATCTTCACAAATAAAACATTATGAATGTGGAATATATTTTAGCCTATTGTTGAAAACTTCTGCTGGCTTACTTCTTCATTGCTTCCAGAAATTTTTCCCATGTCTGTGCTTCCACATTTGTTAATTTGTGCAGATTATGCTAAGCATCAGTTCTTCGTAGGCACCTGAATAAATGTCTGATTAAGAGGTCATTAGCAATAGGAATCATGATTCTCCCAGCTGGCCACACCGTACAATTCAAGTAATTGTTAAATTAATAAATTGTTTAATAAAATATATGGTTGTTTTCTAGTAGGACAATTTGTTCACTTTATTAGTCAAAAGAGGATGAGAAAACAATGACAATTTTTTAATGCACTAGCAGACTGATAAAGAAATACCCTATTAGTTTATGGTGTTCCCCAGAATATATGTAGGAAGAGGTGAATATATTTTTCACAAGATCGGTAAGTATAGTTCCCATTCATTTTATGTCTTTAGGAAAGTGCCCTGAGGAATCTGATTATCAGCCCTTAGTTTGATTGGGTGACGGATGCTCTACCTAATGGAACAATTTTCTCTTACAAGGCTGGTCCCTGTGCTTCTTCCATTCAGCAATTTTCTTTTACCTGTATTTTTGGAATTTCACTCCCCCTGCTGGCTCCCTGCATACATTGGCATTGAGTCTTTTCTAAGGACTCTGGTTAATTATTCCTGTCTCTCTTCAAGAAGACTCACATAGAATATTATTTATTTTCCAAACACAGTAGCAACCATTTAAGTTTAAAGGTAAATATGCTTAAGTTTTAGTCACTCATTTTTCTCAGAATTTTCCTAAAAGCAGCTTGGGTAGAGAAACACTAATTTAGGAAATATAGAAAAGGCATACTGAATTTCTGAATGCTAGATGCAATTCCTTTAAGAAGAAAAATTCTTTTTCTCTTAAGGTAGCAGTAATTTTGCTACAAAATCAAAACAGGCTATTTTCACTTAATAAGAATTCATAAAACCTTTGAAATTGATAGCTTGCTGTTGCAAATAAATTGAACTCGTTGATTTCAAAGTACATTTACTTTGACAGTGCTCCAATGAAATTATCACTTTCTGTAATTGAATCTCTATGACTGTTTCTTTATGAGAGAATTTGAGTAACTTGGATCTCAAAATTGTCACTTGCTATTTTATATTTCAGTCTTTGTAGTTTTGCTTTTGTTGTATACTCCAACCTCCATTACACAACTTTCTCTTTTTTTAAAGTTTTATTTAGGTTGGCCTGAAGATGAATGTGATTATTTCCCAAAAGCCATTTGTTATAGTTTGAAGAGAAGAGTTGTGATTTTGCGTTACTTTTTTTGTTGTTGTCATTGAAAGAAGAAAAATCATCTTCCAGGAAATAATTTTAGCAAACATATTATCTGAATCTACCTCCCATCTGAAAATCTTTAGGATGTTGATGCTTTTTTTGATAAGCTAATGATCAATGTGATTGGAAAATGCTTTCTCTCATGTACATTTTTTGCACATTTTAAATAGTTTAATGTTCAATTGGTGATTCTCATATACCACTGAAATCACACAGCAAGAGAAGGTAGAAGTTTAACATTGTTTGCTTGAGAGCCAGAGGATGACAGTCAAGGCCAGTCTGCCATTTTACCATGCTTTCTGGTCTAAAAAGTCTTCTTTAGTGTTTCCTAGTTCATAGGTGTGGCATTCACAAGAGAGTCTTGGGGCACAAAGATAATATACCTGTTAATTTATTTACATCGGATCATGGGAAGACAGTTTAGAATGTTGCTCTTGTTGGTTTTCTGCACTCTACTGAATGTTTTACAGTATTTCATTTTAGAACACAAAACTGCAAAAAATATAATAATTTACCACTTTAATATGATTCATCCAATTCTGGTTACCAGCACCTCAAAGTACCACTCTGCAGTTGCCAGAATATACAGCACTGTGTATTTTTAAGGCATATAAAAAACTTTCCAAATGAAGACTGTTTACCCACTCTTACCAGAAAGTAAAGGAAAATGAGCACTTCATCAGCAACACTCTTAATTGTGTTTCCAAGGAATATAAACGTGAAGAAAAGTTTCTAGATACTTCATTGATTATGAATCCCTATGAGGGATCAGGAGATGGTGCCATGTAAAACTTTCAGTACTAGAAAATTCTGCCTTAGTCATTTGCTTGGATTCATAGCTCATAATGGGAAAACAAAACTAAAAATCAACTACTCCCATGTAGATTCTCAACCAGTTAAATAAAGGGATCTTAGGCAAACGTTTTATGAATCTGTTTACCAGGGCCCTCAACTTTGCAAAATAGGAAGATAAGTTTTGAAACAGAGGGACCAAAGGGTTATATAATCCCATTTTCTCTTTTTTAAAAGAGGGAAGGGCTTGGTAGCAATTATGAAATTGAAAGAGGCATTATGCAGTAACTCTTCTGGAGTGTGTCCCCAAATTCCCTCATCACAAGACTCTCCTGGACTGTGTGTTAAAAAATATTGATTTCTACACTGCTCCATAAAAGATTCTGGGTCCTGTGATAGGATACAGAGAAAGCACAAGCTGCCCAGATGATTCTTATGATTAGGAGTTTGGAAAAACATTTATCTAGTTTAATTATTGTAGAAGAAACTAAGAGGTGAGATTTGGAGTAAAAAAATCACATTACTGTGGGCCCAACTTTGATCACATTTAGCATATGTGTGATTTTGGACACGTCCTTTACTTTCTCCAAACCTGTTTCTTCATTTTCAAAATGAGTTTAATTGCAGGTGATGTGCCACACTAATGAAAGATGTTTATGTGGGAGGTTATGGGAGGTGTGGGAGGTGGGAAACATGGGAATCCCTGTAATTTTTGTGTAACATTTATATAATCTAAGCATCTTTTAAAATATAAAATTAATTAATTAATTAATTAATTAAAAAAAAAAAGATCATCTGGTTTTTCCTGAGTCAGTTTAGTCAATTAGTGTGTTTCTGGGAATATATCCATTTCATCTAAGTTGTCTGTTTTTAGTATGCAGTGGCTCTTAATATCCTCTTATGATCCTTTTTATATAGGTCAGCAATAATATTCTCCCTTTCAATGCAAATGATTTTTGTTATTTGCATCCTCTCCTTTTTTCTTTGTCAGTCTATCTAATATATGTCAAATGTTTGGGTACTTTGTGTTTTCATTTTCAGTCATGTCAAGATATTTCCAAATTTCCTGGTGATTCCTTCTTTGACCCATTGGTTTGATAAGAGTGTATTGTTTAACTTTCACATATCTGTGAATTTTCCAGTTCTCCCATTAATTGATTTTTAGTTTTGTTTCATTGTGGTCAGATAAAATATACAATTTCAATCTTTTTAAAATTTATTGAGACCTGCTTTTTGAAATGACATATAGTCTTTCCTGGGGAATGATCTTTGTGCACTTGAGAAGAATATGTACTCTATTGCTTTCAAACAGATTTATGTTATATATTTCTCACACACTCTCTCTTTAAATGTTATATACATCTATATATGTCTGGTAGGTCTAGTTGGTACATAGTATTATTCAAGTCCTCTATTTCCTTATTGGCCTTAAGTGTGAATGTGTTAGTATATTGAAACTAATGTATGAAAATTTCCTACTATTAATATAGAACCACCTATTTCCCCAATCAGAAAAAATGAGTTTAATAACTACTCATAGGTTGTTGGGAGGATTCAATTAGATATGCCCTAAGAAGTACTTAATTTTACGGAGCAATCCTACTATTCTTATTCATTGATCGCACTAAAGGGGTCATCATTTAATTATTCCAATTCATATTGTACACCAAGTTCTCATTATAAAATCACACGTGTGTAATTCTGAGCTGTGGTTCTTACTGGCATCTTCTGGAGGTTTAAGAGCCCTTAACATCTTCCAGAATTCAAAGCCTGTGTTAACACCAACTTTTCCCTCAATCTTCTCTTTAGCCCACCCCTCCTTTTTTTATTTGCATGTCCCCTGTCTCAGCTCAGACACATATTAAAACTGCTTATAACACTGTTAAAATGACAGCCACTGTTTAATACTTATTATAATCCAGGCACAACCTCAGATGATGCTTATGTTATTTAATCTTCACAATAGTACTGCAGTGTAGGTATTATGCCCATTTAAGTGGAGACTGGGAAATGCAGTAATTAAGTCAGGTCTCACAGCTATGACTTTAAGGGAAGAAATTATTTTAATCTAGATATGTCTGTCTTCCAGTCCAAGTACTGGCTGGCCACTATGTTATATAAATGATTCCCATAACCTGAATACAATCATTTTGCCCCAAAATTGGAAAATGCATTTCTTTCATTGGCTTCACAATGACTTTGCATCTCACTCAGAGTAAAATTATATTTTGCTTACCATGGTCCCTAAGGCACTGCATGGAAAGCCTTACATGTTCAAAGACCTTTGCATTTGCTGCTTCTCTGCTTGGAATTGTGTTCCCTTGGATATGCTGTGTAGCTTTCCCCACTTCATCAGAAATGCCTTCCCAGAATATTTTGTGTAAGAATGCCCCTACACATACACACTCAGAGCTACTGCCCCTCTTCCTTGCTGGCAGTTGATAACTGTTGCATTTATCAACACCTGGCACCTTATATGTTTTTTACATTAAAATATTTTTTTATTTCTCCCCACTATGATATAAGACCTTGGGAGCAGCAGCTTTGTTCATGTTCACTGCTCTATACCCAGGGCCTAATACATAGGAAGGAGTCAATAAATATTTGAACACTGAATATTGAATTTGGGGACATACTTGATAATCTTTAAATTAGTAATGTAATTTTCACATCATTAAAGGCTCATATGATGTCTTGGTAATTACCCTAATATCTTCTATATAAGCTGTATTTCTCCTAACAAAGTTCCTGGCCAAAAAAGGGTCTGTAGAGTTGTACTTTTTTGTACCTCTAGCAATGTCTCTAAACAGAAAATAAAATTCACCTTTCTAGATTGTGTAATTAGAATGAAATTGTTTTTAAAAAGACCCCATACGCAAGTAACTTAGTAGCTATGAAGTATTAATACCCAGTATATTTCCCTTTTTCTTTTTTTAGAAGTCAGAACATCAGAATGTACATTAGAATGTAAGTGAGAATTAGGCATTACCGCAGTATTAGGATGTACTGTACTTGCTGGTGGAGCACTTCAAATGTGCCAGCAGTGGTCATCATTTATAATTATTATTAATCTAAGTGTGGAAATCCTATTTCAATAGTTTCTCGTTTTTTTCCCCCTATTTTTATGTTATCTTTTACTCTGCAGTCTGACCTTATGGCTAACTGGTTTTATGGGTATCTAGAATTACTGTACAAGTGTATAACTCAGTGACTTAAGGGTAATTAACCACCTGATCTGTTTTTTTTTTTAAAAAAAAAACAGGTACATTCTAGCAACATCATTTTATTGCTATTCCAAGTACTGTTAATGCTAAATTTTGGAAAGCAATTAATTTTTTTGGAGGTGGTAGTTTTGAATTTGCATTCTGTGGGGAAAAAATAGTTCAGGAGTTCATTTTATTTGTGTGAAGCAGAGTTTAGCAACTGTCAGCAGCAATGTCCATCTGATTTCTCTTTGCCATTAACTAGTCAATTGTGTATCTTTGTCACTACTAATATTTTATTCCTCTTTCAAATATCTTTCTGTTTTCTTATTTCTCACTCTCCCTTTCCTCCTCATTTTAAGCTACTTAAGAAAATAATTTAGTGATGTTTAAGATGCAGATCACTTTGGAAGTGAGAAGACAGATATTTATACATGTGTTCTGTGACAAGGGTTTTCTAAGTCTGTCCCACTGGGGATGGTTAGTACATTCCTTAGCTATAAGGGAAAAATATAAGTTTCCCAGAAATAAAGGTCAAGACTCATGGAACAACTTTTTTAATTATTTGCTTTCAAAACAGAGGGGGTATGATTTATGTAGGATATAAGTTTATGTCATAGCTGCGCAGGTGCTGCCATGAAGCCGTGACCCCAGTCTAATCCCCATAACGACACTGGGTATTGACCGTGTTTGCTTTGTTGTGACCGAGCTGCTTTCCCAGGGGTCTTTCAATTTCTGAACCCAGCTGCTGGGTAGCTAACCACCCATGCTTGGTACGAGATCATTGTTTTCTAAGTGCAACCTAAAGTATATTTTATAATCCTCTCTGAGTTAAATGACTGTAGGTTTGTGATGGTGCCTCTGCGATCAAATCTAAAGTCTCATATTAACTCTTTCTTCTTGATGAGTTTAGTAGTCAGCTCTAAATAACTTCTTTTCTGCCTTACTTTATTTTTTATTGCAGGAAACACTGCTGCAATTACTTCAAAAATAGTAAACAAGTTGCTTGATATTTTAATATAAAATGTGTATTTTAAATATTGATTTTCATAGGTCAACAGTGGACTTATTTATAATTTCTATTGTTAGAAGAAAAGTTACTATTCTTGCATGTAATTTCATATTTTGTTGTTGTTTTCCAGAGTAACGACTTAGTAAATATTTGCAAGTCAGCATAAAGGGTTGATTTACAGTTTCATTCTACTTTCTAGAATGCCCATCTACCAGCTTAATATTTTTAAGCTTCCTTGATATCATGGATTTTAAAAAAAAATTCTACCTGGAAATGTATTAATTTTCAATCTTATCCTTTTTTGTGTGTGATGTGGGGAAAATCTATATAATTATGATGCTGTTTAAGTTAAGTTAAAAAAAAAAAATTCAAGAAGGAGCCAGCACTCTGGAGCCAAACTGCTTGAGTTTGAATCCCAGTTCCATTATGTCCCAGTTCTGTGATCTTGAATAGTGAGATATCCTCTTTGTCTCATCCTCAGAAGGTGGATGTTAATAATAGTAGCTCTCTTGTGTGTTATAAGTAATTGTGTTAATATTTGCAGACACCTACATAAATATTTGTTATGTAGGTAAAGTTTAACTTTCCCAGCTAAATGTTTGAGGTTTGATACTTTTTGTTACTGTTTTGTGTCATTCACACAGACTGTAATTTTATCAAGAAATTATTAACTTTGTTTAAATCTTGGAAATTTTGAACTGATGGGAATAAAAGGAAAGTGAAAATGTACTAAATTGTTCATTGAAGTGCTTGAAGTGGCATGTGGGACAGAACATAAGTAAATTCATAGCTTTAGAGAACAAAAGCTCAAGAAATTTAAAAAGGTCAGAATAAATTTATATTTTTCTCGCAATAGCTGTGGGCACCCTTCAAGTTTCAATTAAGCGATGACAAAATAATTAGCTGTGTAATATTCAGTTTCTTCACTGCTCCTTTGTGTGCTTTCAAGTCATCTCTGGGAATCCTTGGCTATGCTAAGCTTTCCTAAGGCTATATATTTTTCCTGATTTATCTGAAAAACTTACATGAGTAAATAGGCCCTCTTCACCAAGAAATTAATATTTAACATTTAGCAAACGCTGTAGCAAATACTCTTTTGGAACAAAACAAAAAAGAAAATGAGGTGAGATAGAAGAGGTGAAATAAATGTAACATTCTGTTTATAAGAAAACAGTTGTTCATCACTGAATTTTTGACGTGTATTTTTAAAAAAACATTTCGGGTGGAAGTACTGAAATGGTAAGGTGGCTTATTGCAGTGGAGCTCCTTGGCCATCAGGGTCGGTAATTGATGAAAAGTATTTGCAAGAACAGACCTCTGGAGGGCAGTGCAGTCTTATATTTGTTGCAGGAATTTTAGGTACCTTTAAACCTTACTGAAGTTCGTTTCAAATAATCCTGGCCTTGTATGATGAGAATCACTCTGTTTTCAAGATTCAAAGGACACGTAAAAGTAAAACTGAAGTTATTGCTGTTAAGATGGTTAACCTGCTAAATTAGGGGGAAATTATCTGATAGAGGACATGAAAAGTGTCAGCATTGTTTAGCAACTGAGTTGGTGAGGCTGCAGTGCGCAAATAATGAGCTAGCTGAAACTTGGGCTTTTATTCCCCTTGGTTCAGATAATTGTGCACCTTTATTTTCCTTATTTTGGTCTTTGCCTTACTATAAAATGCAAATCGGAATCTGCTAAGACGATCTGTTGACAGCCTCACTGTCAACCTGGAGAAGGTCAGCCCTGTAGCCAGCAAAGTATCTCCCAGTACCTTAACAAATCAGCAAAATATTTTAAGAAATGCTTTACTTTTATCAACAAAATACCCTGATAGTTATTGGATTTGTCACAGCAGCTAAGGTTTCTCTCATAACCATACTGACCTTCACGTGCTATTGTATTACAAAACCAACTCTGTATGTAATCAAACCAAAGGAAGAATGCTTAATTAGCTATACATGACGCTATGTTAAAATATAGGCATACAAAAGCTATTTTCTTCAGCACTAACTATTGTATAAAGAAACTTCTTTATACAGTAATGCCTGGATTATTTGAAGTCTCAGGAACAAAGCAGTATCGGGAACTTTTTTCCTCTAAAGGCTGTTTCAGCAGGAGCATACCACATTTAAAGGTTGCCTAAAATCTTCTAAGTCCAGGTGTTATCAAAAGGTGCAGGTTATGAAAGACTCTTCTTGTGAACAAAACAACTGTGCTTTTTGACCCTAAATTATGACATCGTTTTGTTATACCACAAAGAATTAAAGAATGTTAAGTAATGACTTTTTCCCTTTCCTCTGTGCCTCTGAGGCTAGTTGTTAATGCCGATTCTTGCTGCTGAGTGATCCTAAAACTACTGTCGCAACCTTTTATTCCCTGAGTGCAAATGAATCCTTTATGAGGTAATTGAAGGAAATTGATGACATTATTTTCTGTATCTTGGGTATCAACAGCATACAAAAGGAAAACAGCAGAATGTCTGTCTGACCACACTGACCAATACATTTGGGGTTAGAAAGATCTCAGGCTATTTTCTACCTTAGAGACTGCAACTAAATTCTGTTTTATAGTGAAATAGCAGATACAAAACTTTAAAAAATTATGAGTTCCTTATATTAGATTAACATTGCCAGGTGTTAGGGGTAAGTTTTTTAGAAACAAAGAATCTGGACTTATTCTTTTTACTTTTTTCTCTTTATTTTAGTGTAATTGTCACAATCTTAATAGTGACCTACTTCATATTCTTCTATTTTGAATGTTAGTATATGCACATTATGAGCCGAGGAAGGATATTTAGCTTTTAAGTTAAATCTCACCATTTTGGGCCATAGGAAATTCTAGGTTGTGTGTTTGTTAAGGAAAAAAACAACAACACTGAAAAGAACATTTTTTCAGAAATTTTATTATAATATATAGAATGATTTAAGTTGAAAACCTATTTTAAATCAGTACTACTGGATAAGTTATACCAAAAAACATTCATTTACCTTGCTAGGGAAAAAGTCATTTTAAATATGGTCTGTAGTTACTTTTCTTCTCATTTATTACCTTTGCCACCTCATTGTGACCTTACTATGACCTTGTAGTTTATGGGCTAAAGGTAACCATTATGCAATAATGAAAATATGCAGACTGAGCTTTACCACCTAGAAAGAATTGGTTTCTTATATTTTGTTTAAATTAACACACTTTGCTGTTTATAAAACTCTGCTCCATGGTGTTTGAAAGAGGAGAGGAGCATTAATCGCAATTAATGTTCAGATTTGGGCTTTTAGTGACTGTGTTTAGTGGAGGTGAGTCAGCAGGCCTTGTTACATTAATTATAGTGGTTTGATTCTCCACTGGTTTTGATTCACAAAGATACTTGCTGTTCCTAGCTTAATAAGGCTTTAAAGCATAAATTGCTTGGGAAAAATGGATCCTAAAAGTCAAACTATTAAAACTCATCTTCGCTTTCATTTTTGGTTTGATTTGTTTTATTTTACTCATGCAGCCCCCATTTTTTTTCCACTTCAACCTTGCCATGATCCTGTAATCTGACCTCTGTGAATGTAGACAGTTCACTATTTGGATGTTGTGAGGGAAATGCTCTAAGGATCCCAAACAGGCAACACAGAAAGTTTTAGAAGGGAGTTGGCACAGTCTTGGCACGTGTGCCCAGATGCCTACCTTGTTATCTTCTTTGGATGAGTCTTTGAATTCCTCTTAATTTGGTCTTTAGACTTTTAAATGAACTGAAACCATAGCTACCATTGAAGCAGAGGAAACAATCATTGTAAGCTGATTGTAAAAAAGATCCTTAGACTGCTTATTGTCAGGTCATTATTCTACTGCCAATCACAAATCTGTTCTTTACTCTGAAATAGAAATGACTATAATTATCCTTGGTAACATAACTTTCAGATTATATTGATTGCAAACTGTCGTTCTGGGCTGTGTTCCAGGCATACTTTTAAGCCAGCCAGGAGATATTTCCATTGAATGGATGAGGAAACTGAGGTGCAGGGAAATTAGGTATCCTGCTCAGGTTAACACAGTAAATTCCAGAGCTGAATTACCACCCTGGCAGATGGTCTCAAGCCTCTGATTTTGATCTCTAAGAATCTGGGTT
Organism: Cabassous unicinctus; assembly: GCA_029593785.1. NCBI lineage: Eukaryota > Metazoa > Chordata > Mammalia > Cingulata > Chlamyphoridae > Cabassous > Cabassous unicinctus. The sequence goes on from JAQZBX010021435.1 coordinate 26,340, forward strand.
CCTGAGGGAATCTTTATTTTTAGCATATTTTGTCATGATTCAAAATGGAAAATTTTACAAAGCTTATTAAAAAAGAAGGTAATAATTTAGATTTTTTTTGAAAATTCAGATAAAAATGATTGCTCATACTCAATGAAAGCAAATAGCACCATTAATCTTTTATAAAACTTTGGCAAGTCAGACCTTCTTATTTTGAAATGAATTGCTGATCCATACACTAAAAGTCTCTTCCCTTTTCATGTAGGCATTAGAGACAGATTTAACCTCACCCTCAAAACTGCAGAAGGTTAAATATACACTGGATGAGAAATTTAGATTTAGGTATTTACAGGTACTGCCCCCAAAAGTTTGGTTTAGTAAGAGATTTAATCTTTATCTCATGATGTTGAGCAAAAGCAAGACATTTTGAAGGAGAGGCATTACAAAAAGGAGGAATTGTCTTGATAGTTATGTTACGGAGCATTTAATTCCAGACCTTCATATTTCAAAAATTAAATAAGAGGCACATTAAAGAGATAAGAAGTAGATTTGTGGTTTCCAAGGGCACAAGTTGGGAAAGGGTATTAGCTGTCAATGGGCAGGAGAGATTTTATTGAGGTTGATGGGATTGTTTTAAAACTGAATTTTGGTGATAGTTGTACAGCTTGGTAAGGCTACTAAAAAAGCATTGAATTGTTTCTTATAAAACAGGTGAATTTTATGATAGGTATATTATGCCTTCGTAGAGTTGCTTTAAAATACACGTTAAAAACAAACAAACAAACAAACAAAAAACCCAAAAACCAATAAGGTCCAGAGTGGTGTTTTCAGAAAGAATTAGTATTATTTGCATCAAATTCAGAATCTTCTCTCTATGATATCAATTTATTTCTTAAATTTAAAGCCTGACACAATGTAATATGTTAGGTCGTAAAAACCGTAAAGGTAAACATATGCTTTTCCTGCCCTCTTCCCCTTTATTTTTTATCTTTTTGGTACTTTTGGGTTGATTCATTTTAACTTACAGCCTTTAAAGGGAAGCTTGTGCGTTAATAATTGAAAGATGAATTCTTCTTAGAAGTTTTACCTTCCAAGGACAAACTGCAGTAACTCGCAAGCATCGGAAATACCGGATTGCTTCAGATTAATCCTCCAATTTCAGGGTTTCATTCTGAGGACCTTGACATCCTTGAGGGGCTTCAGCAACTCAGCTGGAATGAGTACTCTTTCCTCCCTGGAATCTTTTCCATTCCGTTTCTGGATGTTTGGGCCCTAGAAACATCTCTTCTTTTGGCCCAATCTGCAGGGGAAGGTAGGAGTAATTTCATTTTGAGATTCTCATAACCTTTTTCCTTTAGGAGGCTTGGTTTTCAGGTAAAGACAGCCATCAGTTAAAGAACAAAACTAGTTTTTGCACATCAGGGAAGGAGGGATGTCGGCGATACTTCGCAGGCTCTGCTGCCAATCGCCGACCACCGCTGACCACCGCCGCTGTCTGTTGCCGCCACCGAGCGCCACCCCCGGGGCGGTTCCCTTGGCAATCGGGCGGTCGGGGGACGAAGGGAGGAGGGTAGCGCCCCACCGGGCTCAGGCGTCCCCGAGCACAGCGAGCCAAAGACCAGGGTCTGCGTCTCGAGCCGCAGACGAGAGTGGGGAGACGGACACTTCCCGGTTACCAGCAGACGATGAGTAACGAATACGGAGACTATCACACACTCCGGAGACTAGGCTGGGCTTCCAAGTCTAACTTTATTAGGCGGGCTCTGATATTTATACAGAGTGGGAGGGGTGGAGTGAAACGGGGGAAGGGTAAGGCATACTGGGCGGATTCTGATTGGTTGCGATGGGTTTATGTCCATATAAGGTATATGCTAGAAAGGGGCGGTACTGAACTGCGGTGGCCATCTTGAAGCACGTGGCGAGGAGAGGTTGCTACAGATGTCAGCAGCCGATTGGCTGCGGTAGCTGCAAAGGCGTCCGCTCCTGATTGGTTGCAGCATTTGGCGCCAAAACGGTGTCCACGCCTCGGTTTTCTCGGGCAGCGCGCTTAGAGCTTCCGTACCGCCCTCACCCCCCCCACACAACTCCTCCCACAGAGGGAAACCTAGGAGATTGTCATAAGAATCTCTGAATCATGTATGTTTATAAGGCTACTGGGGAGAATCAGGCTATGACAAAGGCAACTGTGATGCCAGTGTTCTCTTCAGTGTATAAATAGTTAGGAATTCAGAATGTAAAAATCTGTACGGATATTTAAAATTGTAAGATGTGAACATCTTTTGCCACCCTGTTCTTTTCATCTATTATTAGTATACAGTAGAAATCAACAAATAATGATTGAAAGGATAAATTAATTAGCACTAAGGTATGTACCTGAAGGTCATTTAAAGGAATGACTCTCCTCCTCCCACCCCCCTCCATGGATGACATTTCCCCTGTTGCCACTTAATTAGAAGTTATGCTAGTCTGAGATGTTATCTACACACAGGATTTATATGAGTTGACAGTCAGAAATATTGTTATTTAAATGGCCTTATCTAACTTTTATAAACTATTTTAATGTAGCAGTCTGAAAAAATTTAGACTCCCTAACTGTTTTATCTTTACTTTGGTTCTGAAATTATTCCTACATATCTACTATATGTGAAAAATAATAGGAACAAAAAAAGGTAAAAACAGAGTCATAGTTCAAAGGTAAAAAAAAATCCATTTGCATGAACCTAGCAGCTGAATTAACCTTTTCCTTCTGTCACCCCTCCCTCTCCTCTTTCTCTCCTCTCCCTTATTTCTTTGTTACTCTCTTTCTGTCCAACTTTGATTGCATGCTAATTGTGTGCTAGGCAGTCTGTTAGGTCCCACCTATACAATGGTAAAAAAACAGTTTTTCCCCTGTGGAATTATAGTCAATGAAAGAGACAGCACAAAGTATAAACAAAAGATAAATACATAAGAAGGAAAAGGACAGGGAGATTATTGGAGCCAAATTTAAGCTAGGTAGTTAGGAAGGGTCTTTCTGAGGAGGTGATTTAGGCAGCCCTAGCCACATAAAGGACTGGGCAAAGAACTCTCTAGATGTGAACAGAGTATGAGAAGACTCTGAGTCGAGAAAGCCCTCAGCTTGTTGTAGGCACTGAAAGAAAGCAAATGTGGTGTCTCACTTTGAACGTAAAAGTGAAATAAGATGCAGCTGGAGAGATGATGGGCCACGTCAGAAAGATATTTATTAGCTGTTTGGATTTGATTCTAGGTACAGTCATGGCTTTTTAGGACAAAAGAAAAACAGTGGTATCATCTGATTTAGCTTTTAAAGGAATCAGCCTGGCTGCTCTGCCAGGATGAATTGGAGAGGGACTTTTGTGAATCTAAGAAAAGTTAAGAGGCAGTTGCAGCAATTTAGACAAAGATGATATGATTCTTGCAATTGAGTTTCACCAGAGTTTGGGGACTAGGAAGTAATGTGTTGAGTCCCTTTGCCACACTAATGTTGATGTTGGGAATAGAGCAAAAAGCTCTTTTATTTTTCTTTACGTTTATAGTTTTCAGCTTGTTACATGTGGTTACATTGAGACATTAGTTAATGTTTGGTGGGATATCTAAAAGTACTTTTGGAAACATTTATATCTTGTGTTTCTCCATTTATGCAAACAGACATTGTGTGTAGAAAACAGAGGCAATCCAAACACCTTAGGTTGAGTTATTGCACTTTCTAAGGGTTGAAATTTAGAGAAATTGCTAAAGAAATATGGAAATAGACACTAAGAATTTGGTAAATATATTTATATATCCTTTATTATCATGTTGGTAGGAATGTCTCTTTTAATAAAATAAAGTAATGAACTGCTGAGACTTTTAGAATATCCAGCCAAACCAAAACAAAAAACAACCATGAATACTGTTCAGACTCCTAGAGTGTCTTTATATATGTTGCATTAGTGCCATAGGGCTGCCATAACAAATTTGCACAAATTTGGAAGCTTAAAACAATAGACCTTTATTTCCTCACACTTCTGGAGGCTTGAAGTCTGAAATCAAGGGGTCAGCAGGACCATGCTCTCTCCGTAGGCTCTAGGGGAAGAATCTTTCCGAGCTTCCTACAGCTTCTGGTGGCTCTAGGTGATCCTTGGCTCTGTCTTCTCCCTGTGCATCTCTGTCTTTGTGTCCTCCTCTTCTTATCAGGACACCAGTCATAATGGATTTAAGGGCCTATCCCACTCAGGTATGGCCTTATCTTAACTAATTAAAACTACAAAGATCCTACTTCTGAATAAGGTCACATTCTGAGGTAGTGGGGGTCAGGACTTCAACATATCTTTGGAGGACATAATTAAATGCATAACACATATGCAATGACAAATTCATATATATTTACCTTCATGAATGCCTAAAATATTTTGGTAACACTGTAAAATAATACAGACTTAGAAATTTGTGAACACTGCAAACAGTTGACTAAGTATATATTGATGATCTTGATATGAGCAGAAATGGTATAGAAAACTTTTGGAATATTTTGTATCTACTACATAAGAATCTTTCCTTCTGAGGAGGTTAATGTGACATGCAATGCTAAAAATGAAAGTATCATGTCTCTACTGCAGCACCACTGAGGTACCAGAGGGGAGAACTGGACAGGCAAACTCCACAGCACCATCAGTCCCTTTACTATTCTCCTTTAGGGAAGTGGTATCCACAGGGGTGATGGGCTCAGACTGGAGGTTCAGTACCTGGGTTCAAATCCTGGATCTGATGCTTACTACCTTTATGACCTTGAGCAAATTATTTAACCTCTCTGTGCCTTATTTTTCAACTATATAAAATGGGAATAATAATAGCTCCAACTTCATAAGTTCTTGTGATGGTTAAAAGAGTTATGTGAAAAGCACTTAGAATAGTATCTGGGACATATGAAGAACCATACTAGTATTTCCCAGTTGCATGAGTTACTCCCTCAAGGGTGTTTTTGAAGCTTAACACAATGCAAAATGTGTCATCAGGTGCTACAAGGTATTTCTTAGGGAACACAGGATGTATTATTTTAGGCACCAGCCCTGAACATGCCATTTTCTGGTTACCTTTTCCTTTTGCCAGGAACTTTAAGAGAGATGAGTATCATTGATCTGTTAGCTACCACTAGAGTAAAAGTATACTTTTGTCCAGTCATACAGAGGTTACAGTTCAGCCAAATGGACTTTATTTAGTTTGGCCTCCACAGTAGCTTTAGAACACTTTGAATTAATTGTCAGTATAACCAACCTCATTTCTACCCTCTTTAAAAAAACATGGATGCACTTTTCTACAGGGAAACCCATCCTCTGGTAGCCTATATTCCTAGATTATAACTCTGTGAGTTTGCTTATTCAAATTATTTCACATCAGTGAGCTCATACAATATTTGTCCTGTTTCTGGCTTAATTCACTCAGCGTAATGTCTTCATCGTCCATCCATGTTGTCGCATGTATCGGGAGTTCATTCCTTTTTACAGCTGAATTATATTTCATTGCATGTATATACCACATTTTATTTATCCATTCATCGGTTGATAGACCCTTAGGTTGATTCCATCTTTTGGCAGTTGTGAATAATACTGCTATGGACATCAGTGTGCAAATATCTGTTATATACCTAGTAGAGGGATTGCTGAGTCATAGGTAATTATATACTTACCTTTCTAAGGAACTGCCAAACTGTGTTCCCTAGTGGCTGCACCATGTTATGTTCCCACCAGCAATGAGTGAGAGTTCCAATTTCTCCACATCCTCCCCAACACTTATACTTTTCTATTTTTTAAATAATAACCAATCTAGTGGGTTTGAAATTATATCTCATTGTGGTTTTGATTTGCATTTCCCTAATAGCTAGTGATGTTAGGCTCTTTTCATGTGCTTTTCAGCCATTTGTATATCCTCTTTGGTTAATGTCTATTCAAGTCTTTTGCCCACTTTTAATTGGTTGTTTGTCTTT
>JAQZBX010021436.1:0-32270 GCA_029593785.1 Cabassous unicinctus
AAAACTATTGAAATGAGCAATGTGAATATCCTTAAACTAATATTTAAATAGAAAATATGATCACAAAAACTATATAAAGAAGAACCAAATGGAAATTTCAGAAATAAATATACAATATCTGAATTTAAAAATGCACCAGATTGATGCAATAGCAGAATAGAGAGGAGTCAGTAAACTTGAATATAGACCAATAGAAATTTTCCAGTCTGAACAATAGATAAAATAATAGATTGAAAAATAACAGCACCTCAGGACATGTGGGACACCAGAAAAGCTCTGCCATTTTTATCTTCATAATGTAGGAGAAAGAGTGTACAGCAAAAACCTATTTAGAGAAATCATGGTTTAAAATTCTCTAGTTTGGCAAAGTACATAACATTCAATAGAACAACAATTTAAATGACTGCAGACTTCTCATCAGAAACCAAGGACAAAAAAATTGTCATGCCATTTTTCAAGTGCTAAAAGAAAATTGCTGTCAACTCACAATTCTATATTCAGTGAAAACATCCTTCAGAAATGAAACAGAAATTAAGACATTCCAAGGTAAAGGAAATCTAAGAGAATTTGTCACCAGCAGTCTTACCATAAAGAATGATTCAAATAATTTTTCAAAACTGAGCATCTTGGAACATCAGGAATGAAAGAAAACAACATGAATAGTGTATATCTGGGTGAGTATAACAGAATATCCATCTCCTCTTGAATTCTTTAAAGTATGTTTGAGTGTTGAAACAAAATATATAATATTGTCTGGCAGTTTTCAATGTAGGTAGATGCAATCAATAAGAAAACTATAGCATAAAAGGAGGGGAGGGAAAGGGACCCATATGATGATATGGTTTATATATTCCAATAGAAGTAGGAAAATTTTGATTCTAAATAGAATGTGGAAAGGCGATTATAAATTATGCAATCTCTGGAATCACCACTGAAAAGTTTATACATGCATTTATCATCAAAGTAACAAAATATAAATTAAAATGTAATATTAAAAAAGTTCAAATATTCCAAGAAAGGCAGTAAATGGGAAACAGAGGAACAAAAAATTGAAGTAACAAATAGTAAAATGATAGACTTAAATCCAAGCATACTAGTAATCTACATATACCAGATAAAAGTAAGAGATTGGTAAAATGGATAAAAAGACTCAAATTCATGAGACACTCTCTTCAAATATAGTGAGATATAGTTAAATTACAAGTTAAAGGATAGAAAATCATATATCATGAAGACAATAGTTAGAAGAAAGCTGGACTTCTTCAGGGCAAAAAAAAAATGATCAAAGGCAAAGAAGGACATTACTTAATGATAAAAAGTTCAATTTACCAATAAAATATAACAGCTCTAAATATGTACCCAGCAAACAACAAACTTCAAAACACATGAGGCAAAACTGACAGAACTGAAGGGAAGAAAGACAAATTCACATTATAATTGGGGACATCAACACCTCTCTCTCTCGGTAACTGACTGAGCCACTAGACAGAAAAACAGCAGGATATAGAACAAAATCCTCAATCAACTAATTACAATTGACCTGAATAGAATATTCCACCTAAAACAGCAGAAGGTACATTCTCCTCATGTGCATATGCAACATCCCCCAAGATAGTCCATATCCTGGATTAAAAGACAATGCATTCTGAAGAGTTGAAATCATACAAAGTATGTTCTCTGACAGTAATGGAATTAAATGAATTAAAATTTAAATCAATACCAGAAAGAAAACAGAAAAATTCCCAATCACTTGGAAATTAATGAACACAGTCCTAAAGAGGAATTTTCAAGGAAAATAAGAAAATATACTGAATTGAATTAAAATGAAAATGCAAAATGTCAAAATTTGTAAGAAGTAGAAAAAGCAGTGCTTAGAGTGATATTTATAGCATTGAATGTTTATATTAGAGAAGAAAGATCTCAAAACCATAATATAAGTTTCCTTCTTAAGGAACTAGGAAAATAAGATTAAAACATATCAAAAGCAAGCAGAAGGTAGAGAAAAATAAAGTAAGAGAAGATATGCAATTTCAACCAACCCAATTTCCTTCAAAGGAGGAAGTTTATGAAACCAAAAGTGGTTCTTTAAAAAGATCAATTAAATCTGTAAACCTCTAGAGTCTGGGAAAATGGATTAGAGAGTTACAGGGGTCACTTCTCACCCCAAAAAACAGCTAGAAGATAGGCAGAAACTGTCCAGAATAACTGTTCTAGGCTCAGGAGACCAGGGGAGGACTGGGCAGCACCTAGAAGAGAATGGGGTGAAGAGAAGGATCTGTGAGTAACCTGGGCAGCTGATTCCTAACCCCCACCCTCAGAGCAGACAGCTTTGGTTCCTCTGGACCATGGTGGGCAGCTATGGACTGAGATGACCAAAAGGACCACTTCCCCTGGAAAAGAGTGAGGGAGGGACACAGCCCACTATTGATCCAGCTTTCACCCAGTGAATCAGTCTTCTGGACCCACAATTTCAGCCCTTCCCAGCCAAGTGGTTCCATGCCATTATCTCCACCCAAGAGCCAACAGAGAGTTAAGCCTGCCTTCTCATACACCCTCCTTACTGGCATGGCGTGGTTGCTGCCAATATAGAGGGGAGCAGAACTCTCTTTCCTCCCTGGGAAAAGGGAGGGTACACTGAGAGAGGAGATTGGCTTCGGATCAGCAAGTTTAAATTGAGTGGCATGGCTCCAAATAGCCCACCAGGAAGGGGATCTTTACTAGACATTGTTTCAGCAACACCCACCTGGACATGGTTCCAGGGAACACATTTCCCCCTAGGGTTTCACTGGAGATGTTTTCCAAAGAGTGCCATCTGCTGTCAGGCAAAGAAAGTGCAGGTCTGGTAATAAAAAAGGCTTTTTGGTGCCTTTACTGTCCCCCTCCACAAGACCTTTGGAAACTGGTCTTCACCCTTTTAGAGGGCACCTGGCCCTGTTTTGATCAGTTAAACAGGGACAATTTTAAAGTCCTAGAATAAGTTGAACCCAAAATCAAAGAAGAACAGTGACACAAAGCAACACAACAACAAAGCCCTTGGCAAGAGAGAGAAACTGATCATCACAGTAACTTCAACATCATAATCAGATGCCTAGACATCAGCAGAATATTAAAAAGAATTCTAAGAAACAGGAAGATATGGCCCAGTCAAAGAAACAAATCGAAATGCCAGAGGAAACACAGGATTTGAGAAAACTAATCAATGATGTTCAAACAAATTTCCTAAATCAATTCAAGGAGTTTAATGAAAATATGACTAAAGAGATAAAGGGCATCAAGAAAACACTGGGGGAGCACAGAGAAGAATTTGAAGGCTTGAATTGAAAATAACAGAGTTTATAGGAATGAAAGATGTAATGAATGAGAATAAAAACACAGTAGAGGCATACAACAACAGATTTGAAATAACAGAAGAAAGAAACAGCAAATTGGAAGACAGAATAACTGAAATTGAAAGGACAGAAGTTCAGATAGAGAAATGAATGGAAAAAACTGAACAGGTACTCAGGGAATTTAATGATAGCATGCAGCACACCAATATATGTGTCATGGGAGCTCCAGAAGGAGAAAAGGTGAAAGGGACAGAAAGAATTTTTGAGGAAATAATGGCTAAAAATTTCCTAACTCTTATGAAAGACATTAACATACATATCCAAGAAGTGCAACTCACTCCAAACAGAATAAATCCAAATAGACCTACTCCAAGGCACATACTATTCAGAATGTCAAATGCCAAAGATAAAGAAAGATTTCTGAAGGCAGCAATAGAAAATCATCCATCACCTACAAGGGATGTCCAGTAATACAGTGCAGATTTCTCATCAGAAACCATGAAGGTGAGGAGACAGCTGTATGATATATTTAAGATACTGAAAGAGAAAAACTGCCAGTCAAGAACGTTTTATCTGGCAAAATTGACCTTCAATAATGAGGGTGAGTTTAAAATATATAGATAAACAGAAACTAAGAGAATTTGTAAACAAGTGGATGGCTTTACAAGAATTACTAAAGGGAGTTCTGCAGCCTGATAGGAAAAGACAGGAGAGAGAGACTGGGAGGAGAGTGTAGAAATGAAGAATATCAGAAAGGGTAACTAAAAGGATAAAAAGACTGATAAAAATACAATAAAAGACATATGAAAGCCAAAGGTAAAATGGTCAAAGTAAGTAATGTACATACAATAATAGCATTGGATGTTAATTTTAAAATTCCTCAATCAAAAGACAGAGGCTGACAGAATGGATTAAAAAAATATGAGCCATCCATATGTTATCCACCAGAGACTTACCTTAGATAGACACAAGAATACAAATAGGCTGAAAGTGAAAGGTTGGAAAAAGATATTTCATGAGAACAGTACCCAGTAAAAAGCAAAACAGACATTAAATGCAAAAAACTTATAATAGATGCAGAAGGCCATTATGTATTAATAAAGGGGTCAATCCACCAGAAAGAAATAACAATTATAGATATCTATGCACCTAACCAGGGTATGCCAAAATATGTGAGTTAAACTCTTGCAAAATGGAAGGGTAAAATAAATGTCTCTACAATAACAGTAGAAGACTTCAATATGCAACTCATATTAATAGATAGAACAATTAGACAAAAGGTCAACAAGGAAACAGAGAACTTGAACAATAAGATAAATGAGCTAGACCTAACAGACATATACAGAACATTGCACCCCATATCAGTAGGATATGCATTCTTTTCAAGTGCTCATGGTTCTTTCTCCAGGATAGACTACATGTTGGGTCACAAAACAGGTCTCAATAAACCTAAGAAGATTGAAAGTATACAAAGCACCTTCTATGATTGTAAAGTATTGAAGTTGGAAATCAACAATAGATGGGAAAAGGGAAAAGTCATAAGTATGTGGATACTAACCAACACACTCTTTTTTTTTTTTTTCCATTGTGGGTAAAAATCAAATTTTCCACAATACATACAAATATTTGTAAAATGATATATAAATACATATGCATATATGTGCATTTGTTTACATAAATGCTATTTTATATATATATATATGTATTTTTAAAGGTGCTCAGATTACCTAAATATTACTAAGAAATTACAGGGATTCCCATGTTCCCCACCTCCCACACCTCCAACAACATCCCACACCACCATCTTTCAACCGTGACACAACACCTGCAATGGATATACACATCCTAGGGCCTTGCCACCGAGCATGGACCACAGTTCACATCATAGACCACACTCTCTCCCACACAGTTCTGCATGGTATATGCTGATGGAAAATGGTCTACATCCGTTGCTGCAACGCCACTCAGGACACCCCCCAAGTCCCAAAAAAGCCCCTGTATTTCAACTGCCCCTCCTCTCCTTGCCCCAAAAACGTCCAGTGGCCACCGGCTCCACCTCACTGTTACAATTTCTTCCATTGCTTGAATCACAATATGTATACAACAGAACACCACCAAGTCCACTCTATTCCACAGCTCCTCCCCCAATCCTGAGGGGACTGGGATGGTGATGTCCACTCCACCTCCAAGTGAGAGAGGGCTTATATCCCGTATATACGGTGGATGGGTTTATCCTGCCTGCAGCTGCAGGCCCTCTCCATTACCTGTGATGGCGGTTGCCCATTGTCGTCTCCTTGCCAGGCCACTTGGATGAGTCCATTGAGCTGTAGGATAGGAGTTGCAGCTCCACCGAGATTCCAGGCACAGCTGGCACATAGGTAGGCCAGAGGCTTCAGTCTCTGGAAGTACACCTAACAACTCCAGCATCACATATAGGTTTGAATAGAAGGGACTGATGGACCATGTCCAGGGAGGACTTATTTGAGTATCACTCTGTCACTCTCATGAGCACAGATTCCAATGAAGAGCCCACTGATTAGGCATCAATCTCTGGGACTATCCCCACTTATATAGGACCTGGGGGTTTCCAGAGCCATCAGGGGTCCCTCTGTGTGGGGTGATATCCACTTTGGTCCAACACACTCTTAAACAATCAATTGATGTAGTACAGACATTTGACATGATTCAGCACTCATTATTGATAAAACACTTCTAAAGATAGGAATAGAAGGAGACCTCCTCAACATGATAAAGGGCATATATGAAAAACCCACAGCCAACATTGTATTCAATTGTGTAAGGTTGAAAGCTTTCCCTTTAAGACTGTGAACAAGACAAGTATGCCCACTGTCACCACTGGTATTCAGCATTGTTCTAAAAGTTGTAGCCAGAGCAATCAGGCAAGAAAAAGAAATGAAAGGCATTAAAATTGGAAAAGAAGAAGTAAAACTCTCACTCTATGCAGATGACATGATTCCATATTTAGAAAACTCTGAAATATATACCACAAAACTGCTAGAGCAAATAAAGGGTTCAGCAAAGTTGCAGGATACAAAATCAATACACAACAATCAGTAGTGTTTTTATGCAGTATTAATGAACAATGTGAGGAGGAAATCAAGAAAAAATTTCCATTTACAATAGAAGTAAAAAGAATCAAATATCAAACAATTAATTTAATCAGGGATGTAAAAGACCTGTACTCAGCAAACTACAAAAAGAAATCAAAGAAGACCTAAACAAATAGAAGGGCATTCCAAGTTTTTGGATTGGAAGACTAAATATTGGTAAGATGTCAATTCTATCCAAACTTATTTACATATTCAATGCAATTCCAATCAAAATTCCAACAGCCTACTTTACAGAAATAGAAAAAGTCAATTACCAAATTTATTTGGAAGGGAAAGGGGCCTGAATAACTAAAAACACCCTAAAAGAGAAGAGCAAATTTGGAGGACAAATAGATAAATGGGATCTCGTAAAAATTAAACACTTTTGAACCTCAAAAGACATTGTCAGAGAGGTGAAAAGGCAGCCTACTCAATGGGAGAAAATATTTGAAAATCACGTATCTGATATATAAAGAGATCCTGCAACTTAATGATAAAAAAGACAAGTGACCTGACTGAAAAATTGGCAAAAGACTTAGACATTTTTCCAAAGAGGAAATATTGCATATAAACACATGAAAAGAAAATACCTATCCAAACTACATTGAGGTATCATTTCACATATACTAGAATGGCCACCATTAAAAAAAAAGAAAAGAGAAAACTAAAAGTTTTGGAGAGGTTCTGGAGAAATAGGAACATTTATTCACTGTTGGTGGGAATATAGAAGACTGTTTGGCAATGCCTAAGGAAGTTAAACATAGATCTGCCATGTGATCTGCCATTGCCACTACTAGGTATATATCCAGAAACACTGAAAGCAGCAACATAAACAGACATCAGCACACCGATGTTCATAGCAGCAGTGTTCACGATTTCCAAAGGATGAAGACAGCCCAGATGTCCATCAACTGGTGAGTGGATAAACAAATTGTGGTATATACGTACAATGAAATATCATCCAGCTGTAAAGAAATGAAGTCATGAAGCATGTGAAAACATAGATGAACCTTGAGGAAATTGTATTGAGTGAAACAAGCCAGACACAAATGGACAAATATTACACTATTTTACTATTATGAACTAAATATAATGAGCAAACTCATGGAGTTGATAGACAATAGGCCAACAGAAAATAGAATAAGGATAGAGAATAGAAAACTGAGGCTTATTCTGTGCAGAATTGGTAAAAATGTTGTTTTTAAATGTTTGGAAATGGATAGAAATTTTGAGAGCACATTATAGTGTTTGTACTTAGCAGTGTTAGTATATTTGCACAATAGTGGTTGAAAGGGAAAGTCTAAGGTCATGTATATCACTGGAAGGAAAGCTAAAAAATGAAATATGGAGCTGTATAGTATAGAGAATGCTCTGTTGGAAAATTACTATGTTTAATAGTGCATATAAGAAAGTTTTTCTTTGAAACAGAACAAATGTATGCTAATATTATAAGATAAACATAGGGTGATATTTGGATAAAATACAACCAAAGCAGACTATGAACTGTAGAGTATAATAATAGATTAATATTCTTCCATCAATTGCAAAAAAATAAAGGAAGTAAGCTGAGTGAAAGAATCTAGACACAAAGTACTTCATATTTTTTACTTCTTCTATGTAAATTTAAACACAAAGAAATTGATAGAAATGGGAACAGAGTGGCAGATACATATGGCAGTGGAAGGATAGAGGGGCCAAAAGGTGACTACTAAGGGTAGGGGTTTTACTTCTTGGAGGAATGAAAAGCTCTGATATTGATTGCAGTGATGAATGTACAACTCTGTGATTATATCGAATGTCATTGATTGTACACTTTAGATGGATTGTATGGTCTATGAATATGTTTCAAAACATTGATTGAAATTTTTAAAAAATCTGTAAATCTCTAACAACTCTAAGAAAACGATGAGAGAAGACACAGAGTACTAATATCAGGAGATATCACTACAGAGACCTTCAGACACTGAAAGTATAATAAGGAAATATTAAGAACAAATCTTTGCATATACACAACTTGATTTTCAAACTTCCTAGTTCTTACATGTTAAAGCACTGTATTGAAATGTTATCCATGCTATAGTACTCAATATCCTTTTTTGAATGCAAAATCTAGAGCCCTATTCATTATTCTGTATGAAATTTTGTATTTTCCCTCCAATGAAAGATTCCTGAAGCAATACATTCTGAAAACTCAGTGGCGTAGAAGTGGGAGGTGTGGCTGGAGGATTATAAGGAAGAAGAGAATGAAGCCTAGTTAATCCTTCAGATTTTTAACATGCAACTTTGATATTCTTCTCCTGCATTCAGGAATGGATAGACCTATCACTTCTCCTTTACTTGGCTAATTCAATAATGGATGTAAACCATGCCTTTTCTCCCTTCTTCCCTGATGCAAGAGCAAACAGATCTGTGAATTTCTATAAAATTTAACACCAGTTTTCCTAGGTACCTTCCCTTGTGATCCAGGTGGTTCAAGGAGTCCATTCATTCACTATTCACTCCCTATACGTCATACTCATCAGCCCATCACCTCCTAGCCAAGGCAGATTTTGGTTCTTCCTCCGGCTTCCAGGAATACCTTAAGGCTGGGGATTGATGCTAAAAATGTGTTTCTTTCTTCCGCCTCTGCAATCCAGAAGGTGAAAAAACCATAAGCTTTTCACATATTTTTAACTAGCTTAGGAGGTCAAAACAGAATTTTTTAAAACCTCTGGAGTAGATTTTCACATTCATTATTCTACTTTTTGAGTGTTTAATAACCTGCTATTTGGGCAAAACGAGGATCAGGATTTGCATGTTGTGTATTTAAAATTGTACCAAGGACAACATATTCAACTGGATAGATGCCTGCTGTTCAGCTTCTAAGATAGGAAATATAGATATAACAGGTTTGCATTTTTTAAATTTAAGAACATAAATAACAATTTAACTCAAAATACTTTTAATTTACAAATGGTCAGATAAGTAAGTGGGAAACAATGTCCTTAACATACTTTCCCATGTCATCAAAAATCCTGCTGCGAATATTTTCCAAATAACCAGAATGCTTTTATAAGCATGCCATCATGTAGACATGTTCTAAGTGCTCCTTGTACTTGCCAATCTGGAAATAATGATTATACAGAAACCCTAGCATTGAGTCAGTGTTTGTTTGTTCGCTCAACCATTAGCAATATCAACATTTTTAATGTAATATCCATGGAGCCAGATGGCAACTAAAGACTTCTGGCTATATGCCTCTATTGAATATAACTTGGATTAGAGAGCTATCATTTAATTAGTACACATATGTGAACCATAGATCCTAATGATATTTGCTGATTTTTTTCAGGGGGAATATATCAATCTTTGGGATAAAGTGATTCTACACAGCCAGTCACAGGGCCAGTCTTCACTTGCCTTCTCAGAGTTTCTCCTTTACTGTGATGATATGGCCATCAAAACTGACATGAAAATCAGTCCTAGAATTAGGAAAAATGTCATGTGCACAGAAATCTGTCTGAGATATTCCCTGATGTACTTAAGACTACTCCATCTCTTCTTATAATCTATGCTTGACTCTTTCACAACGTTTCCAGGGTCACAACAGAGAATTCTAACCACAACAACAACGAAAGAGAAGATAAAAGGAATGATAAAATTTCAGGTGCCAATAATCATATATCCAATTTGAAGCTATAAATATCCTTCACAAACTACATTTTCCACATACCATTCCTTTTCTGACTTTTAAGAAAATATCCTTTTCTGAGGAAATGGAAGATTATATCATTCATTTTCAGGGAAGTCATTCAGAAATGAAATCTGCATTAGCTCTTCTTGGCAGAGTGAAAATAAATAAGTGCATAAACAAAGTAATGGGCATTATATAAGGCTCAAATTGTAATTTTTGTGCAGGAAAGTTTTATTCATATCTATTCTAGTAATTGGTACCATCTGGCCTTGGCAATTCTAATACTCTTACTGACTCTGGGATCATTACAGGTTGGCTAAATCGAAAACCCATACACTGGAAATTTTTTTTCCAGTTGCTACCTGGCATTCAGATCATGCAATGCCAGCCTATCTCAAATGTGGATGCAATGCTTTTGGAAAACACAACATTTCTTGCAATAATACATATATTTATATATCTTCAATACATTTCCTTGGTAGCATATGCTCTAAAAGTCTCCAAGTTTTTTTCCTGTGTGCAATATCAATTAAATATAGACTTATTGTCAACACTTTTCCAGATTCTGGTATAGTTGCTAAAAATGAGAATATGTAAAGATAGTGTCCCTGCCATCAGAGAGCTCACATCCGAGGAAGGAGGAAAGTAAAGGAAGACCTTTAATGCAATGGGCTGGTGACATGACAGGTACAGAGCCTGGAGCCGAGGAAGCTGACACTGGGATGCTGACCTCTGTCAGGGTCTTCCACTAAAGGCTTTCCTGAGCAGATAATGGAGGAAATCCAAGCTGACCTTGGAGGATCAGCAGTCAATCTGGCAAAGAATTGGGGGTGATTTCCAGACAGAAAGTGCCATATTGGAAAAAGCATCATGTATTAGTTTCCTGTCACTGCTGTAACAAATTGACACAAATTCAGTGGCTTAAAACAAAATAAATTTCTTCTCTTAGTTAGAGTTATTGAGGTAAGAAGTCCAAAATCAGCTACAATGGGATAAAGTCAATGTGTCAAAAAGACAGTTTCCTTCTGGAGGCTCTGAGGGAGAGTCCAATGCTTTGCCTTTTACAGTTCCTAGTGGCCGCCCACATTCCTTGAGTTTTGCACCTTCTGTATCAAAAAACCATCACTCCAATCTCTGCTTCTGTCTTCTCATCAACTTCTCTTCTTACCCTGTGTGATGGTTAAGCTAATGTGTCAACTCAGCCAGGTAATTGTATCCAGGTGTTTGTTCAAGCAAGCACTGGGCTAATTGTAATACAAGGACCTTTATGGACTTTAGTCATCACTGAGTTTACTGCATAGATGGCTGATTACATCTGCATCAATCAGGGAGATTGCATCAGCAATGAGTGACACTTTATCCAATCAGTTGACTGCCTTAAAAGGGGAAGTGATTTCAGCATTCAGAGAGAATTTCCCAGCTTGTCTATGGACAGCCAACGTCTCTTGGAAACTCATTAAGGACTTTCAGTGGATTTTTATCTGAGCCCCTGGTTTGCAGCCTGCCTGCAGAACCTGGACTTGTGCATCCCCATGGTCATGTGAGAGACTCTTATAAAATCTCATATTATTGACAGATATCTCCTGTTGATTCTGTTTCCCGAGAGAACCCTGACTAATACACCCTGAATCCTCCTCTTATAAGGACCATTAGGGTAACTTCACAGGTCCATCCTCATCTCAAGATCTCCAACATCTTCACTTCTGCAAGGTCCCCTTTGCCATTTAAGGTTCATTCATAGGTACTAGGGGTTAGGACATGGACATATTTGGGGACTGTTTTCAGTCTACCACTGCCAGGCATAGACACACAAGGAATTCTATATTATTAGAACAGATGTCACTTTAGAATATAGTTTGATGAATCTGGAGAGGTGGGTAAAGACTGGATGAATTTTTCGCAAGCCAGCAGTCAATAACCTACTACAGGTTCAAAGATGAGCCCAGCAAAGAGGACATGAACATTCCATAGATGTTTTGTTAAAAATGTTGTCACTTTTGTGACGGACCACAGCAACACATAAGCACAGTTTGAATCTTTTGAAAGTTGATTGTATAATTGAGATATAGTTATATAGTCATACATGATTTCAATGTCTCTTGCATTTGGCTTTTTGGCTTTGTGATACTCTTTTAATTAACAATACTTAATGGGACTGAAAACATAAGCGATGTTCCTGCCAAATGAAGGCCCAATTATATCATGGCAAGCTGAACAAAGACACTTTCACAATAGTTGACATGGAGAAATATGTTTGAAGTTGAGTCATCACGCGACACTTGGACTAAGGACTACAGGCATAATGACACAGCTAAAGCCTGCCACAGTTTACGCAGCTTACTTCAGCTGATTTAGCTCTGTATGCTTACTGTAAGCAGCGATTTCATTTCAGAAGCACATCATCATTTGTCACATTATTATTATTTATTATTATTATTTATTTTGAATTGCTTTAGTTTTGCCCTTCTGTCTTGAAGTTTTGTAGGAGCCAAATATTAATTCATTTGTACCCTTCAACAACAGTTTAGTAAAATAATTAATCAATATCTGGGAGTTTTGAGATTTTTTTTCCTTTGAAAGTGGTGTATTATTCAAATTTGAGGGAAAAAGAGGGCTTTTTTGGTAAAAGTTTTTACTTACCCTAAAGAGGAGCTTAGATTTTATGCTATAGACAAAGAGGAACAATGGGCATATGTGAGTATGCATGTGTGGGGAGTGTGTGTATTTCTATTCAATATGTTAGTGCCCATGGATTCAGAAATGAACACTTATTCCTTTTTTTATTTAATTTTGCATTCATTAATTTATATTTTAACATAACCTTAGCTAGCATTTGCTGTCTCTTAGTTATTAATCTTACTAATCTTCTCTAAGACCTTATGAGGCCTTTGTCTATATGAAAGCAGCATTCTGTTCCCTGTTTTTTCAGTTGAGAGCTGAAAGTCAGAGAGATTGAGCAATTTTCTCAAGGTCAATCAGCAGTGGTAAATGGCAGATGTGAGACTCAAAATGGGTCTGAATTGCCGCTGGTCTTATGCTTTTCCAAATCTCCTGTAATGTCTAACACTTTCATGGGCCTTGGAATAGGAAGAAGACAATGACATTCCCCTTAAGAAACCTGGAATATTAAGGGAGTGACAATGAAGAAAGAAGTCACAGAACAATGAGGGCGTCTTAGCAGTTGGCTTTGTCCTTCTACTGGGCTCAGTGAGACTGGAGAGGAGGATGAGAGTTGTGGGCGGGCAGGTTACACTACCCTGCAGCATTGGCAGAGGAAATCCACAGGGGAGGAGTCACTGAGGTCAGAATCAAAGTGGGGATTCGATTTGGTCAGGAAATGAACATGGAAGGCGTTTCAGGCACAGGGCAGAGCTTGGGAAAGGACATGGAGAGCCTGTGCCTTTTTAAGGGAAGTCATCATCATAATATAGGTTGCATATATGGAAGTAAAATGTGCCTTGAAAATAATTCAATCTACAAAATAATAGGCCTTGCATTTTGATTTAAGTGATTTTGATTTACACTAAAGTAGGGATTTTTAACAAGGAATCTGTGAGCTTGAATTGAAATTCAAAAAATCATTCTTGTGGGGATGTGTTGGTGTGGCTGTGATATATTTATTTAATAATACACAGTATAGTGTGGACTTAGCAAGGGGTTCATGGTTTTCACCTGACTGGCAAAAGGGTTCATGAAACAAAAAAGGTTAAAGATATTTTAAATGCGGTGGTTACATGCTTAGATTGCCTTTTAGAAATCCTTATAATCATGTGGACAACAACCCCAAGAAGACAGGGTGACACAGAGTAACCTCTTAAGATGCTGTTACAATTGGCCTTTTGAAGAATGTTGAAGCCTGAATTAAGCCAATGTCTACAGATATTGTAGCCGTTTGGCATTATTTATGAATTCCAAAAATAGATATTGGATTATGTTTGTGTACTGGTTTGGGCATATTAGATTATATTGGATTCAGAGGTTTCACTTTTATTTGATTGAATAATGATTAAGGCTTTGATTGGGCCACATCAGTAGGTAGACATGGCAGAGGAGTTATTTGGAGTTTTGATGCTGGAGCCCAGGAAGTAAGCACACAGGGGATCCAGAGAGAAGGCTAGATTAGACACAGCAGAGGCCCCGGGAGGAGAGACGAGCCATTTGCCTGATAGTCTACAGCTGGCCTTGTGGAGAGAGCAGAGCAGCTGAGCTGGGAGAGAAATGAGCCCCAGGAAGAGAGGAACCCAGGAAGCAGGCAATAGACTTTGGTGAGGGAGGAAACTTGCACTTTATGGCCTGGTTACTGTAAGCTTCTATCCCAAATAAATACCCTTTATAAAAACCAACTGATTTCTGGTATTTTGCATCAGCACCCCTTTGGCTGACTACTACAAATATGGAAAAGAATAAAATATATTCAAGAGATATTTAAGAAATTGATTTCATAGAACTTAGAAATATGAAGTAGTGCTATTAATAATTGCATCGAAATCAGCCAATTCAGCCACAGACACATCTGGGAATCTGAAAGAAGCACATATAGAGAATAGAATTTCAACTTTTAAATGTGGAAGACCGCCAATGAGGCATATCTGTTTTTCCCATTTTTTCCATGAAAATTAACTAAGATGACCACCCTCCCCCCCCTTAAGCACGGCATATGGTATAATCTTTGATAAAACAAAGTATTAGGCAATGGTGCCTCTGCTAGCTACTTGCTATAGCAGCTGGATGTGTCATGAACCATAACAAAACAAATGAGGTAGAGTAAGCCACCAGAGTGCAAGTTGGAGGGATAAATAAGAAACATTGAAATTTTAGGCTAGGTTAATAAAATGCATATGGAAAATGATGGCTGTGCAGTCCTATCTTAAAATCATATCTATACAGATTATAGTCCAAATCCTCTTGCTGGGCTACCATGAACATAGATTGAAAATTTCTTAATACTATATTAGTAATCTAAAAGCAGGAATAATATAAAAGATAATGCATTATGCCCAAAGCCTAGAAGATTGGTTCAACATTTTAAAAATAAATTAATGCAATATCAATTAATAATCATAATAGATGTGGAAAATATCTGTCAAAATTCAACACCAATCATAATAAAACCAATTAGGAAACAAGGAATAGAAGGGAATTCCTTGACTTTTTAAGGACATTTTCAAAACTGCAGGCAAGAAGCATCATTTTTAATGTGGAAGCATTGAAAATATTCAGGAACTAGACAGACAAAGCTGAGTTCTCACCAATTTACTCAAAATTATACTAGATATCATAGCCAGCTTAAACAAGGCAAGAAAAACAAAACTAAAATGGATTAAGACTATTATGTGATTATATGATTATCTATGTAAAAAATCCCTCAAGAAATATCTGGTAAATTATCATAAGTTATCAGGGTATTTTAGCAAAATTTTCAAGTCTATGGGATACAAAAACAAACCATAAAATCATTGCATTTTTATATACCAGTCTCAAACAAATGAAAAATGTAACTGTGAAAGTAATATATAATAGGGTAAGAACTATAGCTCTCAATTCTATCCTCTTTTTATAGACACAATTTTAAGACTTTAATTCAATTCCAATCAAAGTCTTAAAATTCCAGGAAAAGAACTACACATATGCCAGAAACTTGATTTATGACAGTTTCCCCCAATATCAATGGAAATAAATACCTCTGTAGTGTGAAATTCCCAAACTGTACAACATATATGTAACATCAGATAGAAAAGACATAATCTGATAGAAATAGGAAAATATGTAACCATGCACTTCAGAAAATAGGAAGCCCAAATAACCTATAAGCATTGAAGAGATGGCATACATAGTTTTTAATCAGAAGCATGAAATTTAATAACATGGTCTACCATTTTGTTCCTCCTAGACTGGCCAACATGAAAAACATGGTATATCCAGTATTTGTACCATTTGTGCACTGTTGGAAGGGAAGATCAGTAAACTACATTGGAAAAAAATGATATGTAAAAACTTCAAAGATGTTCATACTCTGTGATCTAAGAATTTCATACTTATAAATGTATTCCAGGAAACATGTGCAGGAATATACTTAGCACACTTAAAAACAAAAATTAGAAAACAGTCAAAATAGTCATCAATATTATAATATATTATGGTAAAAATCTTGCATTAGAATACCCTACAACAGTGAAAATTGAATATACATGTATGTGATCATGTAGCTGAATCTTAGGAACATTGTGGTTAAGGGAAAAATTCAGCAAAATACATAATGCACAATTCCTTTATTTACAGTTCAAAGCAAACTAATCAGTATTTTGCGTAGAAATGCTTTAGCACTTACCTTAAGCTACATGTGCATGTTTATCATTATTCTGTGTACATTTCAATGCATATTTTATAAATGTTACTTTGAATCTGGTCAATATTTAATTTTATAACAATTAAGTAATCTTTAAAATCTATTTTAAGCTCTGAAGAAAATAGTGTGGCTTTCAATAGTCTGCCATGGATAGGAATAAACTTTTGCAATTGTTTGCCCGGGTTCCCAGATGTGTGATTCCCATTTGACTTTTGCAAACCCATGATAGAGCTTAGAGCGTAACCTAAGGCATTGTGTTTATTTTAACAATGACAAAAAGAAAAAGTCTTCACAGATGAAGTTGTTCTTTCATTTAGTAACTTAGTCAACTGTCAAATATGTACTATTTTTAAGTCTTTTCTATATTCTATGCATGAAAAACGTTATTGCCCTCTCTCTTGCTGTTTACAATTTTAGTAGCAGAGATAAGATGAGTCCAAAGACAACTCTTTTTCAAGGCAGTATGAGAGGGGTGTTGCCTGAGGAGCAAACATGCAGATGCTATAAGAGTTGCAAGGAGGACAGACGGTTGCTAGGTTACTTGTGCAGCTGTTTCCGTGCTGGAGCTGCCCCAGATACTTTGTATGCAAATTCCAGGGGTGGGATCAAGAACTTGGAGGACATCTCAGGGAGGAAATTGGAAAGCCTTAGTAGGAAAATGAGTGGAAATGAGGCTTATTTTAAATAGCAGTCAGAGTCTCTCTGGTGATGCAAAATGCTGCCCTGAGACTAGCAGGGAAGTGTCCATCAACTTATCTGTGAGCTTAATTTAGATTGACATTCTCACCTCATCTAACAATGCAGCCTTCAGTATGTGCCTCAAGTCCAGGCACGCAGCAAGTAGCATATTGAAGCAACCAAGTTACGGAGGTGAAGGTGCGTGTGCGCATCTGTGTGCGTACGCGAGTGTGTTGTGTGGATGTGGATGTGAGTGTGAGTGCATGCATATGTGGGGCGAGTGACAGTCTGTAGTAGTATGGAAGGGGAGTGGCCTAGAAGTTCACAGCGAGCTCTTAGTAAATAAAATGTGCAGTACTTGTACTGTATTCAGTGCACGTGGCCAAACAATATCCTATTGGGCTTGTCTTTCCCTAGGAAAGGTCGACCATTACTCCATCGTCAAGAATCTTGTCCAAGCATTTGATTCCCTGATCCAGTGCTCTAACCCTTTACATTTACCTCATCTCCAGAGCTTCATTTCAATTTTCCTGCTGGACATCTCTGCATGTTTTACCAATAGACTCTTCTTGCTCATCATGTTCAAAAAGAAATTCCTCACCTGACCCTATATCTGAGTGCCTGGCTCCTTTAAACGAATGCTGGTGTCATATTCTAGGTTGCTCAACCTTGACCTACAGAGGCATCTGCAGGGACTCCTTTTCAGTCACCACCTGGGACCAGTTGATGGATAAGGCTGAACTGGCTTCTATAAAGTCTTTTCCATCCAGCAAATCTTTTGCATTTTCATTCATAATGCACGGATTTATATTGTTGTGACTTTTCTCAATTTGTGTAGAGGCTCCCATTTATACACCTTTTCTCTTCCCATCAGTTCTTCTTTACATCTTCGAAAGATATTCTGTCTAAAAAGTAAACCCAACTATAGTTTATTCCTGCAGAGAGATAAATACCATGCCCTTCCCCTTAAACTCAAGGCCTTAAAATGTGGCCTATTGTAGTTTTCCTTTGTCAGGGATTCTATTCCCTAGTCCAGCTGTTGAATTAAGCACTCCGTATTTATCTATCAAAATCCTATCATATGTTAAAATAGACTTTGAATGTTATCTTTTCTTATAGAGGTTGTATAAGTCTCTCAGACATAAATTCTCTATATTTGACATGTTTTACATGTCCTTCGAGTCACTTAGTTATTCTACACCTCTCAGTGTATGGACTTATTATTTTTCTTGTACTAAATGATAAGCTCCTGAGGTCAGAGTCATTCTAATTAATACTATAGAAATTCATTACCGCAACTATGTGTATCATACACAAAATGAGATACAGAGGTTGAAAGATAAAATAAGACAGATTCTTACCAATGCATGTCACAACAATACTCTGCATTTAATCTCAGCATCAGGGAGAGTTTTACCCTTGCAGTGCACATAAACTACTTACTATTCTGAATTGATAGTGATATCAGTGAAGCAATGATACTCTCTTTTAGTCTAGGATTAAGTTCCTTTAAATTTCTCTAAATTGATGTTTAACTCATGCATGTTTGCACACACACACATGCAGACCCCTTCTAGTACTTTATTCTTTTGGAAAACTAACACACAGTGACTAATATCACATATATAGCACAATCCTAGGAGAAAGCTCATCTATAGATGCTAAGGAAAGAGATAAAATTACTATCTAGTAACAGATACTACATTTGAGCGACAGGACTCAAAAGAATCCTCGAATCTCAAAGGTCAACCACCATTTCTAGGTTGGCTGTAACTTTCATTCTTTGAAATTTTGTGATGTTTCTTTGTGGAGATGAGGGTGAAGGAGTTGCTAAGAGGATGAAATCCCCCAGGTGAGAAGAATGGTGTTGCTCCTGGTGCTGAAGAAATGTGTGTGAGGTCGCGAGACTGGTTGTAGAGACTATAGATGAAGTGATGGATGAATTAGCAGTGGCCGCGTGTTAGGGAGCTAGGGAGCCCTGCTCTCATCCAGCCAAAGCAGTGTATTATGACAGGACACAGCACCTGGGCAGTTAGCACATGGCATTTCCTTCTTAAGTTATCTCCAGAAGCACGCTTCCATCAAAAGCAGAGCACATATCTCTTCTCTTGGTTTGCTTATGTTTCATTTCCCATAACACTAAGCTGTTCGATTTGCTTGCCTCCCTATTACTGATACCACCTGCCCTACCATATCAGTCTTTTTTACCCTCTTGCACAAAAACAAAGTATTATTCACCCCAGTTTTCCATGTTATCCTTGAAAATGAGCATATGCCTGTGTTAAAATACTGATTATGATAAAGAAGAGACAGCAGGTAACAAAAATAGTAAACATTGGTTTACATTGACAGGAACACATAAAGAAGACCCTCTTTCTAGGTGTTTCTGCAACTTGATTAATATGGACTTTTTCCAGTTGAAAACTACAAAACTAAATATTCCTCAGTTCCCACTGTTATTAATTTTATAATTTTACTTAAATATTTGGAAATAAAATAAGGTATAAACTTATTTTACTTATATTTCTGAAATTCTGTGAAACCAACATTTTCAAGTAAAGTACCAAGATTTATCAAGAAATCAATAGCATTCAAATTAGCAGCCTTAATTTAATATAGCATATTCTTTAGGGCCATTAAAAATATGACCATAGATAAATTTAAAAGTGTAAAGTATTAAGTTTTCATTTTTTCTTGAATTTGCTCTTATTTTGATCATGCTAGACCATCATTTGTGTTATAATTTTCATCATTACTAATTTTTGGCCTTTTAAAAAATCTTATAATTTAAACCACCAATTCATTGTTATGAAGGTCCAGCCAATTCAATAGCACACATAAAATACAGTAAAAATAATTTGAAATATAAAGTCCTTCATTTTATATCTATATCTCTATATATGTATAGCATTATAATTATCTGTACAAAATTGAATCTACACAACACATCTAGTGAAATGATTCCGATGCTAATTGCTATACTGCAGGTTCTGTTTAGTCCTGCAGAGCTAAAAGTCCATGTGCTTTTTGATGACTTAATTTTCCCACTAGTCTTCCTTATGTGTAGGACTATCAGAGCTTTATTTGTGCAGCTTGCTATGAGGTACTTTGTTCTTTACTTGGGGCCCAATGCAAATACAAACTTCGAAACTGCAATTGAGCAGCAGAACATGATTATAAGTTGGTTATACACAATTAAATATATGCATTTTGAGACTACCAAAATAAATGTGGAAAATTTAATAGTACTCTTAAAAGCTACAAATAAAACTTAATAAATGATAAATGTAGTAATTATTCTTTTTGTGTCTCCTAATCACGTCCTCATTTACTTTGTCTTACAGGATTAAAAAAAATTCTCCAGATTTGAATCTTATTTATAACTCAAGGTAGGTCCAAACAAAAATGAATGCTTTATTATTTTATGCAGGAAATACTTACTTAGGTCATTTTCTAACAGCTACAAAATCCAAAGAATATTAAATATATCTTCAATATTTGAAATGAAAATTGATTTGGGGAAGAAAAAAAAAGAATCATAATACTTTTAAGAGACCTTGATTCCATTATTAATTAATTAGCTAACAATTCATTCATTTATTAAAGGTTGCCAGAATGTCTGATATATGACTGGCACTGGCTCAGTTTTGCCCCTGTATGGCTTTGTCTACTCTGACTTAAATTCTCTGGAAATGTCACCCCAAAAAATGAACTGGTCAGATATATCTATGTATATATACAAACATATATATATAAGTGAAGCTCCCTTCACTTTCTAAATTCTATATTATACTTATGTTATATTAGTATTGTTTTACCCTTCCTTTGAATAAACTGTAAAATCTTGAAGTCAATTAATCCTAAGAAGTCTAAAGTGGCTAATTTCTATTAATTTTAAAATAAATGATAGTGTGACATTCATCCTACAAGTACTCAGTCATATTAATAAAGTTGTATTAATGAAAAAATATGGGATTTTCAATCAAAATTAAATCATAGAATGTCACATTTTCATTTTATTTATCATTAAATTAACCCCGTTGGAATTTACAATCACAATTTGCAAAATAAATTGTCCCAGCAAAGTAGCCCTATAGATTCTAGAAAAGATTACTTGGTTAAAAATAAAAACACCAAGGTTTCTCCAAAAAAACTCCTTTATACATTATGCCATATATCATAATTTCCCCAATCATCCAATTTATATTAAAACTTAATTAATTAACAAAATAGAGATATGGTTATCTTATGATATCTGTGTTCTCAAAGTAATTCATTTCTGCTCACACTGAAACTCAGATCTCATATAGCATGATATATGAATTTATGTTTCCAGAATTTTTGCTAAAAAGTAAATTTTAATATTGGATTGTATTCTACACATTACCCAGTCAAAAGGAAGATGGAATAATTTTATTAAACGTGACAGAATTGCTCAAGTCCTGAGGCTACAGATGGAGATATGTGTGAAAAAAAAAAAAAAGGAATAAAGAAGCAATCCTGGAATTCAGGCCAAGGTAAAAAGAACAGAAATTTGGTAAAGAGAAAAGACAAGTAAGCTCTTATTATTACTGTTCTTTTCAGGTACTTCCTGCAGGCAAACCTTTTTACCTAACAATGCAAAAGGAAGTCCATGATTCATATATTTCTCTCCAAAACACATTTAACTCAGACTCTTGGAGATTTTCTGTTTCAAGAAAATGAGCATCTGATTTATGATTAGGAGGAAAAACTCAGTCACTGTATTTCAGTTTGGCTACATACTCAGAATAAAAGTCACTAATAGAATTTTTGCAGAATTTGTCAATAGCTAATGAAAATATGAAAGCAATATATTTATTCAATTCTGAAGCATAATTAACTTTTAGATGATGAGAACAAATTTGATCTTGGAGTCTCAAATATTTAGGTTACTATTAGCTTACTTTAGTCATTTTTAGGTTGCTGCTGTTGCAATAATGAAATGATGTGACAATGAAAACACATGGCTTATATTTACAAAATTTGTTGATGACCAATGGCTGACCTTAAAGTATAGGTTAAGTTCTTTAGTAATTGGCTTCTTAAAAGTAAGCTCTTATCTCAACGGAGTTGCAACACTTACTCTCCAGTTCATTGGACTCACACAGGAAAATAACAAGGAGGAGATGATGGATAACCAACATATCAAGAACAGAGAGTGTCTACAACTCCAAGCAAGAGAGTCCCATCTATCGGCCTATGGGATGGAAGCCCCCCACCTCAACTAAAGGTGGAGTGGGCATCACCATTCGAGAATCCTCAGGATTGGGGAATGAACTATGGACTGAAGTAGACTTACTAGTATTCTACTATAGACTTATTGTGATTCTAACAATGGAAGAAATATCATTGATGTGGAGGCAGTGGCCACTGGAGGTTCTGAGGGTAGAGAGAGGGGAAAACAGGTGTAATATGGGGGCATTTTCAGGACTTGGGAATTGTCCTGAATGACATTTCAATGACAGATAGAAGCCATTATATATCTTGCCACAACCTACAGAATTGAGTGGGAGAGAGTGTAAACTACAATGTTAACTATAATCCATGCTTAGTGGCAATGTGCCAAAATGTGTTTATCAATTGCAATGAATGTACCACACTAATGAAAGATGTTGCTAATGTGGGAAAATGTGGGAGGTGTGGGGAGTGAGGCATATGGGAATCCCCTATATATTCTCTGTATCATTTATGTCATCTAAGTATCTTTTAAAAAATAAAAAAAGAGTAAGCTCTTGTTTAAAATCATGGTGACAGCAAGGAATTAATCATGACATTCAAAGTTTCAGTGTCCACGTGGCTTAATTGTTGATGCTTCTTCACTATCACCTCTTTCCACCTTGATGCTCTCTATTTATAGCCTTTTTTCAAATACATATTTTTGTAATAACTGTATTTCAAATTCAAAAAGTAAAATAACAGAAAGAGGCAGCTCAGCAAGCTATGGAAATATTACTCCTAAAATGTTCTTTCCAGACACTTTTAACTCATTGAATTCCAACTTGTAACTCAGTTGTTCCTCTATTCAGAAAGATACACAGATGAACACAGATTAAATGGCATAGTCAAGATGTCCTTACTAATGAAAAAAATGAAGAAGAGGAAAAATGCTTAATCGTATTCATATTTCACAAAAGCAAACCTCATATTCTTTTATTTTTACATTTAGCATTAATACAGTACCAGCTTTGCTTTTGCTACAAGAACATTACAACGTTGCTGTTAACTATTGTAGCCTTTAAGGTTTGGGTCATTTCCTTAAATTCACTTGCCTTTCCTCCACAGCATTTGTCTTTCTCATTCACTTATAGAAACAAACTCTTGGAATTAAAGACAAATAGTATATTTATTGGGCATATGTAAATTTATAGGCATATGTAAAAATTGACTTGAAAGACATTTTCATGGATTATATGAAATACTCAAAAATTTTAGTGAGTAAGCAACTTAATCAATTGTCATGATAATTGGATCTACACTTTTCCCAACACTCCAAAGCAACGTTACCTCCTATAAGCAA
Source organism: Cabassous unicinctus (assembly GCA_029593785.1). Classification (NCBI taxonomy): domain Eukaryota; kingdom Metazoa; phylum Chordata; class Mammalia; order Cingulata; family Chlamyphoridae; genus Cabassous; species Cabassous unicinctus. Next base: position 23,675 of record JAQZBX010021436.1, read on the forward strand.
ACTGATTTAGTGATATTTGTCAAATTTGCTCACTGCTTGGCATAGATTTTGTACTGTCTATGCTGTTCCTTCCCTCTTAGAAAAGTGTTAAACTGGTATTACTCATGCTTCTAGGAACCAGGTAAAAAAAAAGTACTTAAAATGAGAATTATAGAAAAATAATTTGCCATCTCCAAATTAATTTGACCAAGGTAGAAAAATCAAACATTATAACTCATGCCAATATCTGCTTCATTTTAAGTTACTTTATTTGGTTATATCACTTGATAAAAAACAGACAATCACAACTCTATCCTTACTTTTTTCATACTGCATAAACCAAAGTCCAAATGAAGTGAAGCAATACAATGAACTTTGAAATAAGGTCTGCTGTTGTTCAACCTATTAACATTAGGACATAAACCTATCATTGATGACCTTAAATCAGTATTATAATTTTTATTTCCCTACCACTAGTTCAGAAACTACAAGATCTGTCCTCAGGAGTCAATCATACTATTAATAATTAAACAGACATATTTAATCTACTAAAACTGAAAATTATAGATGATCACATTTCTTTTACCCCAAAACAATTTTGCTTCACTGCAAGCCAGAATATTTTAATAAGCAAATTGGTTTTTTTAGCATGATGAATTTTGCATATTTAATATCTGAGTCACCTTATTTTTATAGAGATCACTGCTTCAAGAGATCAAATGGTTTTTTAAATGTAATTTAGCAATAGTCACAAAACCCACTACATTTGGTAGTAACTAGTCATGTTGTAGTTTGGAGGACAGAAGATGTCAATTGTAGAAGTAAAATAGATTATCTTCCAGTGTTCTCACTTACAATCATAAAATAACTGCCTCTTCCTTTTGTTAACTCTTTAGCACTCCATACTCCCCTGCCTCCATATGAGGCCTAGAATATTTTTTGAGGAAAATAAGAAGATATAAGCATAGCCCAACATGTCTTAATGGGTACTGAGCTCTGCCCCTCCGGGCGCCTTATGAGGCTCTTCCCAAGCCTCGATGGTCAGAGACGCTGATGGGGAGTAAGTAGGAGAAGCAACCCCTTTACCTTTCTGTTCACGATTCCTAAGAGTTTCTATTTTTAAAATACATTCCCTGTCCCTTTAAGGATGGTAAGTCAATTTTATTCCCATCTTCGAAAGTTCCAAAAAATGACCACTTTTAGGAACAATGGAATGAAAATGATCAATAACAAAAATTCCCTTCATCTGAAGTCTAGCAACTAAGGAAGGTGAGAAGCATGTCACTTCTAAAATTGGAGGTCAAAGGAGTGACTGTTTAATCAATTATTTTAGCTTTATTTTTTCCTTTGAAACATTATATCAACTTTTAAGTTCACTTTACCTTTTTACAAACAAAATTTTTCTTGCCTTTATGGTAATGTATTGAATCAAACTCTAGTTCTGTTGGTTACTAGCTCTGCAGCCATGGGGAAGTTATCTGATTTAAGTTAACTGATTAAGGTACAATGAGTTTCATGATATGAGAATAAAAATACTTCTTACTTAGCAAGAATGCTAAGGTATATAAACTGTGTGAAAATGTTAGCAGAGCGGGTGGCACCTAATTAATGCTAGGTAAATTGTGAGATATTATTATCAACAGGACGTATATTTGCTAGACTATTATAGAGCTTAGAAACTGAGACATTTCAAATACCATTTTTCATTTAGTTTTTTAATGATTTTCATCTTGGTGAAAGGTGTTGGGAATCACTATACAATGTAAATTCTATTTAACCTAGAATCTCAAAGAAAGAGCTCTCTCACTTACAAATGACAAGTAAGATTATTTGTCATTTAAAAATATTAAATGCCACCACTCAGCAGTGGTGGTCAACAAATAGAAGAGGTAAAAAGATAAATAGATTAGATAAATAGATGATAGATAGATAGATAGATAGATAGATAGATGGTAGATGATAGATGATAAATAGATAGTAGATGATAGGTAGATATAGTAGATAATAGAGATAGATGATAGATAGACAGATGATATAGTAGATGATAGTAGATAATAGATATAGATAGATAAATTAGATGATGGATAGATAGATAGATATTAGATAGATGATAGATGATAGATGATAGGTAGATGATAGATAGATAGCCAAATAATTTGTCCAGTCCCCTACCAGGCTGATGCCTACTTGGTAGCTTCAGCACCAACACCTTTTTTTTCACAAAGAAAGTGCAAATCTGCACAACTTCAATTTTTAGGACAATTCCCTTACAATAGCCTGGAGAGAAAAGGGTTAGAAGTAGTCTTTTTATTAAAACCATAAATAGCAACTAATAAAATATTAACAGGAACAAACCTGTGCTAAACCAAAAGAGCAGTCTTTCAGTAACAGAGACAGCTTCCCATGAAAAAGGATGTTGAGCAGAAAAGGAAAAATCAATAGCATGTCCCCCTTAGATCCTAGTCTATAAGAATGTTTTTTAAATTAAGAGAAATTTACCTTTTTCATAGTGTAAAATAATGACATATTAAATATATGTGTTGTATTAGTCAGCCAAAGGGGTGCTGACACAAAATATCAGAAATTGGTTGGTCTTTATAAGGGGTATTTATTTGGGGTAGAAGTCCACAGTTACCAGGCCATAAAGCGTAAGCTTCTTCCCTCACCAAAGTCCATTGCCACGTGTTGGAGCAAGACGGCTGCCGACGTTTGCCAAGGTTCAGCCTTCTTGGGTTCCTCTCTTCCCAGGGCTGTGTTTCTCTCCGGGCTCAGCTCCTCTGTTTCCTCCACAAGGTCAGCTGTAGACTATGAGGCTCTCTAGGCTTTAATTCTCTCCACAAGGCCAGCTGTGAACTCTCAGGCGAATGGCTCATCTCTATCCCGGGGCCTTCTCTCCTTCCTCACGACCAAGCTCTCTTACTTCCCAGGGCTCCAGCTCAAGAGTCCAACATCAAAACTTCTCCCTCTGTCCTTTATCATGCCTTTTATATTTGATTCCCACCCCACCAAGGGGTGGGGCTCAATGCCCTACTGATGTGGCCCAGTCAATGCCCTAATCATAACTTCATCATGCTCAGATGAACAGATCAGTTTACAAGCATAATCCAATACCTATTTTTGGAATTCATAATTACATCAAACTGCCAAACAGCTACAGGTGTGTAGTATAACAACAAATTGAAAGCTAACTATTTTATGATCAAGTTATTTTTCCTTACTTTTAAAGACAATTACATTTTGGAATTTGAATATTTTTCAAAATTTCTAAACCTTAGAGTAGATGGATGGCTGATGTATAAAATAAAAACTTTTATATCTCCTATGAGCTATGCCTTTTATTGCCATCATCTCTAATGCTCCTGATCCATTAAATGTGTTGTTTTAACCACATTTCACAGCTTAGTAACTTGAGGCTCAGAGAGATTAAGAAATTTGCCTCAAAATATGAGAATAAATAAAATACATACACTCAGAACACAATGTTTATAGCAATAAAATGGAAAATAATTCCAATATGCATTGTTGTTTTATTACTCAGGAAATATAACTTATCTTATTTGCTTTTGCCCATCATTGATCAACATAAAATCTGAGATTGCAAATCTTTATAAATCTCTGATGGTAACACTCAGTAATTTTTCTATGCCACTGTAAAAAGAAGAAGACCTTAATCTCCTAATATTTTCTATAAAACGTTCCCTTATTTTTAATTTTAAAATGTTATTAAATTTTATTTAGATAATAATATACTCACCATTGATTACACAATGAACAAAAAGGAGAAAGCAATAATGACTCCAAAGTCAACAACCAGTCATGGTATCTATTTTCTATATCAAAAACTCATTCCATAATGCTTTATAATCTGCTCTTTAAAACTTAGCAGTATGATATGTGACATGCACATTTTCTGCATCACGATATAAAGGTGCACCTTCTTTCATTGTGCTTCACTTTATTACACTTTGCAGATATTGCATTATTTACCAATTGAAGGTTTGTGGCAACTCTGTGTCAAACAAGTCTATCAGCACCATTCTTCCAACAGCCTGTGTTCACTTCAGATCTCTATGTCATATTTTGGTAATAATAAAATATTTCCAAATTTTTCATTATTATTGTGTCTGTTCTGGTGATCTGTGATCAGTCATCTTTGATGTTACTGTTGTAATTATTTTGGGCGCCATGAACCATGCCTATAAAAGATGGTAAGATTAATCGACAACGTTTACCTGTGTTCCAACGGCTCCACCGATCAGCTGTGCCCTTTCTCTCTGCCTCTCCTTGGGCCTACCTATTCCTTAAGACATGATATTAAAATTTGCTAGTTAATGACCCTAAATTGGCCTCTAAGCATTCAAGGGAAAGGAAGAGTTTCATGTCTCTCACTTTAAATTAAAAAATATTTAAGCTTAGTGAGGAAGACATGTTGAAAGCCAAGAAAGTCCAAAAGCTAGGCCTCTTGCACCAAACAGTTAGCCAAATTGTGAATGCAAAGGAAAAGCTCTTGAAGGAAATAAAATGTACTACATCAGTGAACACATGAATGATAGGAAAGCAGGACATCTTTATTGCTGATATGGTGAAATTTTTAGTGGTCTGGATAGAAGACCAAATCAGCCACAGCATTCTCTTAAGCCAAGGCCTAATCCACAGCACAGTACTTACTTTCTTCAGTGCTATGTAGGATGAGAGAAGTGAAGAAGACTCAGAAGAAATATTTGAAGCTAGCAGAGATTTAAGGAAACAAACCATCTCCATAACCTTAAAAAAAAGTGCAAGGTAAGGTGAAGCAGCAAGTGCTGCAGCAAGTTATCCAGAAGATCTGGCTAAGATAACTGAGGAAGGTGGTATTTTAGTTTGCTAGAAGCTGCCAAAAGCAAACTACCAGAAATGGGTTGGCTTTCACAATGGGGATTTATAAATTTAAAAGCTTAGAGTTTCGATGCTGAAAAAAATGTCCAATTCAAGGCTTCACAAGGCAATGCCTTTTCTCCTGAAGATGGGCTATCAGTGACCCTGGAATCCTCTCTCACGTGGCATGCAACACAGAGGCATCTGTAGGGGCTCTCCCTTCCTGTCCAAGCTTCCTTGCCTTCAGCTTCCTGCTTCATGGCTTTCTCTCTGCTTCTGTGTTTCATTGATTTCAGCTTAGGTTTCTGGGGCTTTGTCTTTCAGCTTCTATGGTCTTTTCTCCTTTCTGTGGCTCCCTCTGTCAGTGTTCATCCTGTTTATAAAGGACCACATTCATAAGATTAAGACCCACCCCGGGTGTATTAGTCAGCCAAAGAAAGGGGTGCTGATGCAAAATACCAGAAATTAGTTGGTTTTTATAAAAGGTATTTTTTGGGGTAGAAGCCTACAGTTACCAGGCCATAAAGCACAAGTTACTTCCCTCACCAAAGTTTATTGCCACGTGTTGGAGCAAGATGGCTGCTGATATTTTCCAGGGTTCAGGCTTCCTGGGTTCCTCTCTTCCCGGGGCTTGCCTCTCTCTGGGCCCAGGCTTGCTTCTCTCCACAAGACCAGCTGTAGACTATCAGGCTCATTGCTTTTCCTGGGGCCTTCTCTCCTTCCTCACCACCAAGCTCCTCTGTGTGCTTACGTCTCTGGGCTCCAGCATTAAAACTCCAAACTTCCTTCTCTGCAGTGCAATTTCTCTGTGACTCCCCGCCCACCAAGGGGACTCAATGTCCTTTGATGTGGCCCAATCAAAGCCTTAATCATTATTTAATCAAGTAAAAGTAAAACCTCTGAATCCAATACACTCTAATACACCCAGAGGAGAAGACCAGTTTACAAACATAATCCAATATTCCTTTTTGGAATCTAATCAGATGGCCCTTAGCTGAATCTAACCAAAAGTTCCCACCCACAGGAATGGGTTACTTTAAGAACGTAATTTTCTGGGGCCCACAAAAGCCTCAAACTACTACAGGTGGCTATAGCAACAAATTTTCAATGTAGATAAAGCAGCTTTATTTTGGAAGAAGATGCCATCTATGACTTTCGTAGCTAGAGAGGAGAAATCAATGCCTGGCTTCAAAGCTGTCTGGTTAGGGGCTAATACAGCTGGTGACTTTAAGTTGAAGACAATTCTCATTTACCATTCTGAAGCTCCTAGGACCCTTAAGAATTATGCTGAACTTCTCTGCCTGTACTCTTAATGGAAAAGCCTGGATGACAACACATCTGTTTGCAACATTGTTTACTGAGTAGTTTAAGCCCATGGTTGAAATCTCTTCAGAAAAAAAGATTCATTTTAAAATATTACTGCTCAGTGACAATGCACATGGTCACCCAAGAGCTATGATTACAATGAGATTAATAGATTGACGTTTTCATGTCTGGTCACACAACACCCATTCTGCAGCCCATGAATCAAGGAGTAATTTTAACTTTCCAGTTTTATTATTTAAGAAATACATTTTGTAAGGTTACAGTTGTCATGGATAGTGATTCCTCTGGTGGATCTGTGCAAAGTCAAATGAAAATCTTCTGGAAAGATTTCACCATTCTAGATGCCATGAAGAACATGTATTACTCATGGGAAGAGGTCAATGTATCAACATTAAAAGGAATTTGGAAAAAGTTGATTCCAACAATAATGGATGAGTTTGAGGGGATCAAGAATTCAGTGGAGGAAGTTAATACACATATGGTGGAAATAGAAAGAAAAGTAGAATTAGAAGTGGAGCCTGAAGATGTGACTGAATTGTTACAATTTCATGAAAAAAACTTGAATGGATGAGGAGTTGTTTCTTATGGGTGAGCAAAAAAAGTGTTTTCTTGAGATGGAATCCACTTCCAGCAAGGATGCTGTGAATATTTTTGAAATGCTGACAAAGGATTTAGCTTACTACATCAACTTAGTTGATAAAGAAGCTGCAGGGTTCAAGAGGATTGACTTCGATTTTGAAAGAAGTTCTACTGTAGGTAAAATGCTATCAAACAGCATCATGTGCTACAGAGAAATCTTTCATGAAAGGAAGAGTCAATTAATGCAGCAAACTTCATTGTTGTCTTATTTTAAGAAATTGTCATGGCCACCCCAACTTTCAGCAACCACTACCTAATCATTCAGCAGCAATTAGCACTGAGGCAAGACCCTCCATTGGAAAAAAAGATTATTACTTGCTGAAGGCTCAGATGATGGTTAACAATTTTTTTAGGAATAAATTATATTTTAATTAAGGTATGTAAATTGTTTTTAGACATTTTTACTATTTATTGCACACTTAATAAACTACAGTATAGTGTAAACATAACTTTTGTATTCACTGGAAAACTAAAACATTCGTGTGACCGAATTTATTGCAAAACTTGTTCCATTGTAATGATCTGGAACCAAACCCACTATATCTCCAAGGTAGGCCTGTATTCTAAAAGAGTGGGTTTTGTATTTTAGTGTTAGAATCCTTTGAGTAAATATACTGGATGTGGAACCCCAAAAGGGAAAACAGCATATGTGGATGTACTCTGGCTGACATGGGGAGAGGTTTTTATGCCTTCCTGAGTTGCTGCTCACCACTCCAAAACCTCCTTGGGGCTCCTCTGAGAACTGGACCTTCGTGGAGCATCCTCTGAAAACTATTTTGTTTAATGATTCTTTATTATCATATGTTCCATAAATCATTTTAGCTAACTTGTATGAGTTGACGTTTTCAAGTCCAATTCCTGGTCTTGTAAAGGTGACCTTATTTGGAAATAGAGTCCTTGGAGATGTGATTAGTTAGGATGAAGTCAAACTTGACTAGGGTGGACCCTGTTCAATAGACAGATGTCCTTATTAGAAAGGAAGAAGAGACACAGATAGACATAGGAGCAAAGCCCATGGGAAGAGGGAAACAAAAAAGAAATCCATGCAGGGATGAAGGTACACATGTATCTACAGGCCAAGGAACACCAAGAATTGCTGGCAAACTCCAGAAACTGGAGGAGGAAAGGAAAGGTTCTCCCTCCACAGATGTCAGATGCAGCATGGTCCTTCTGCCACCTTGATTTGGGAATTCCAGCTTCCAGAACTGTGATGCATATGGTTCTGTTGGCTCAAGCCATTCAGTTTGTGGTACTTTGTCATGAAAGCCCTAGCAAACTAAGAAACCAACCAATTATTGTTTGTGGGATTTGGAATAATAAAAACATTAGCAAAAAGCCTTTATTACTGAAAATTGTAATAATAATTAATATTTATTGGCCACTTGAAAAAGATAATCTTAAGCGATTATCAAAACACCCCTACACGGTTAGTATTATAATTACCTAAGTCTCTCAAATGAAGAAATTGGGTCATATGTAGGTATACTAATTTGCCAACATCACAAACCTACTAAGTGGAGGAGTCCAGATTAGGAATTAACATTGCTAGTTGGTGCTTGGTAGTAGTCACTTCGTGCCAGGGAGGCTCATCCCCAGGAGTCAAGTCCCACAATGGGGGGAAGGTAATACATTTATATGCTGAGTTTGGCTTAGAGAGAGGCCGCATTTGAGCAACAAGGAGACTCTGAGGAGGTAACTCTTAGGCAACCTATAATACTAGGCTAAGTTTCAGTTTCAAAAGAAAAGGTTCATAAGTACAGTCATCAATATCAACGGCCTGTCAATGATCCATCCTCCT
>JAQZBX010021437.1:0-32278 GCA_029593785.1 Cabassous unicinctus
GAAAAAAAAAAAAAAATACATGCTTTGTGTGTTTCTTAGGATTGTCAGAAGGCTCCATTGCCTAAAATATATTAAGGCATCTAGAAAATTATAAAATATTTTACAAATGTAAGATATTTTTTATAACATCTTTTTATAATTTGATTAATCTTTGAATATGCAATGTTTAAACTGAAAGGAAGGCAAGATTAATTGGGGCCTTTTAGCCTGTCAGGACCTGGTGTTTGTATCATTAATATTTGTTCATACCTTCCTAAGTTTATTTGGCTATTTCTTAGGAGCAGGTTCAGAAAGTATTCATTTTTCTGTGATTTATAGGTAGCCTGTTGAGTTATTATTCCTGTTAAGACCACCTTCCCCAATTCTGCTCTGCTTTGAAACTTCCACGAGCTCCTGGAAAAAGCATCCCTTCTTTGCCTATTTTACCATTACAAACTGCCTATGAAGTCAGACCCAGAAGATGGTGATATTTAGGTCTGATCCCAGACCTTCCTCTAAAAGACCATTAATATTAATCACATCTTTCCTCACATGCCCTTGTCAAGTACAACCTTCTGTACTCATCATTGATATCTCTCTGTGCATTCCCTACTCTAGTCTCCCAAGTCCTTCACTGTGCTCTCTAGAATTTAAAATAAGCCATCATTTTAGATGTGAATTTTACCAAACATTCCAAGAAGAATTAACACAATTCCTGCTCAAACTATTCCAAACAGTTGAAGGGAAGGGGAAGGAATACTTCCTAACTTGTTCTATGAGGCCAACATCACCTTAATACCAAAGCCAGATAGAGATACTACAAGAAAATAAAATTACAAACTGATATCCCTTATGAATATAGATGCAAAAATCCTCAATGAAATACTAGGAAACCAAATACAAAAGCAAATTAAAAGAATTATATACCACGATCAAGTGGGATTTATCTCAGGTGTCCAAGAGTTATTCAACATAAGAAAATCAATTAATGAAATACAACACATTAATGTAATGAAGGATCATTTCAATTGACACATAAAAGGCATTTGACAAAATCCAGCTCCCTTTCTTGATAAAAAATACTTAGAAAACTAGAAATAGAAGGAAACTTACTTAACACTATAAAGGGAATATATGAAAAATGCACAGCTAACATCATATTCAGTGGTGAAAGACAGAAAGCTTTCCTGCTAAGAAAAGGAATGAGAGAAGAATGTCTATTGTCTCCACTGTTATTCAACACTGTACTGGAAGTTCTAGCCAAAGCAGTTAGGCAAGAAAAGGAAATAAAAGGCATCCAAACTGGAAAAGAAGAAGTAAAGCCTTCCCTATTTGCAAAAGATATGATCCTATATATGGAAAATACTGAAAAATCCAGAAAAAAAGCTCCTAGAACTAATACACAAATTCAGCAGAGTAGCAGGGTACAAGATCAATATACAAAAATCAGCAGTATTTGCATACATTGTTAATGAAAAATCTGAAGAGGAAATCAAGAAAAAAGTCTATTTACAGTAACAACTAAAAGCATCAAATATATAGGAAAAAATTTTTACCAAGGATGTAAAAGGTCTTATACATGGAAAACTACACAACATTGATAAAAGAAATGAAAGAAGACCTAAATAAATGGAAGGACATTCTGTCTTCATGGATTGTAAGAATAAACACTGCTATGATGTCAATTTCGCCAAAGTGATTTTCAGATTTAATGCAATCCCAATAAAAATTTCAACAGCCTTCTGTGAAAAAATGGAAAAGTCAGCCATCAAATTTATATGGAAGGATAAGAGCCCCAAATAACCAAAATCTTCTTTAAAAAGAATGAAATTGGAGGACTCACAGATCTAGTTTTTAAAAAATTATTGCAAAGCTGCAATAATCAAAACAGCAAGGTACTGACACAAAGACAGACTGATGGAATTGAATTGCGATTTCAGAATTAAACCCTCACATCTATGGCCAGGGTGCCAAGACCACTCAATGGGGAAAGAATACAAATGGTGCAGGGAAACCTGAATATCTATATGCAAAAGAATGAAAGTGGACCTCTACTTCCTACCATATACAAATATTACCTCAAAATGGATCAAAGACCTAAATATAAGAACAAACCTGTAAAACTCCTAGAAGAAACCATAAGGATGCATCTTCAGGACCTTGAATTAGGCAATGTTTCTTGAATTTTATACCAAAAGCATGATCAATAAAAGAAAAAATTGACACATAAGACTTTATCAAAACTGAATACTTTTGTGCATCAGAGGGCTTCATGAAAGTAAAAAGACAACTTAAGAATGGAAGAACATATTTGGAAACCACATACCCAATAATGGTTTAATATCCAGAATATATACAGAAATCCTACAATTCAACAACAAATAGTTGTTAAAAAAAAACAATTAAAAATGGTAACAATAATTAAATAGATATTTCTCCAAAAAAGATATACAAATGGCTAATAAAACATGAAAATATGCTCATCATCTTTAGCTACTAGGGATTATGCAAATCAAAATCACAATGCGATACCTTTTCACACTCAATAAAATGGCTACTATTTTTTAAAAAATGGAAAATAACAAGTGTTGGAGAAAATATGGAGAAATAAGAACACTTGTTCTTTATTGGTGGAAATGTCAAATGGTGCACCCACTGTGTAAGACAGGTTGGTGGTTCCTCAGGAAGTTAAGTATATAACCCAGAAATCCCAATTCTAGGTCTATATGCAAAAGAATTGAAAGCAGGGTCTTGAACAGGTATTTGCACACCAATGTTCATAGCAGCATTATTCACAATTGCCAAAAGATGAAAGCAACCCATATGTCCATCAACAGATGAATGGGTAAACATAAAGCTGTATATACATACATTGGAATATTAGTCAGTCATAAAAAGGAATGAAATTCTGATACATGTGACAAATGGATGAAACTTGAAGACATCATGTTGAGCGAAATAAGCCAGACATGAAAGGACCAATATTGTGTGATCTCACTGATGTGAAATAATTAAAATAAGAAAATTCATAGAGTCAGAAACTAGAATATAGGGGCTGAGGTAGACTAGATAATGGGGAGTTAATGCTTTATTGGTGTAGAGTTTCTGTTGGGGTTTTGGTAATAGATAGTTGTGATTATAGCACAACACTGTGAATGTAATTAGCACCACTGAATTATATATTCAAAGATGGTTAAAGGGGAAATTTTTAGGTGTATATATGTTACTAGTATAAAAATTTTAAAAAACATTTGACTGTACAACACAGTGAACCCTAAGGTAAATCATGGACTATAGTTAATAGTATGATTAAAATAATATTGTTTCTTATGTAACCAAGGTACCACAATAATGCAAAGTGTTAATAATAAGGAAAACTGTGCATGTGTGTGTGGGGGGGACAGGGGAACTCTATATTTTCTGCATGATTTTTCTCTAAACCTAGAGTTTCTTTTATATGGGAATTCTGTACATTATACATGATTGTTTTGTAAGTTCACAACTTCTTTAATTTAAAAAAATGAAAGAAAAAAAAGGGTGCACACACAAAATAGATTAGATTAGGGATCTGACTTCTCATTGCTACTTCCAAAACATTTCTTCTCCTTGCTACCACCCTCCTTTAATCTCCTGATACCTTTAATCACGTCATTCATTAATGAATTTGGCAGCTTGTCTATCTTCTTCCTCTCCACCACCCCTATCTTTATTCTTAGTACCTTGAATATCCTCATGGACCTGGCCTGTGAATTCCTCACTTCTAAGAGTCATTGCCTCCACACCACCTTAGTCTTCCCTCCCATGATCATTCCTAAAACTTACCATCACCCATAATATCTTTAACTGTGAAATCTTGATACCAAGATTCCCACTTTCTGACCACCACCTCCTTACTTTTTTCTGGTTCATTTACTACACTACAATCCCAATCTAATAGTTCTTTGCCTCTGTGTTATTGTTGCTAAATACAATGGTCTCACACTATAATCATTCCTTCATGAGTACCTTTGCCCTTCTTTCCTCCATTGTCCTTAACCAGAACATTATCAATTTTGGTTAATCCACCTTTCCACCTCCCTGAACCTCCACTGTGGTAGCTAAACATGCCTGGAGCAAAACCAGTGAGACTTTTAGGTGGGTGACTTCTTAAGACATTTATTTCACACCATATTCTGTATCTGGGCCACTGCAAACATTTTATTTTTTTTAAAGCCTGGGGAAATGGGGAGGAGGAGCTTCTGGTTGGAACTCACCATTCTCTTGTTCAAATACTGTACTTCCACCTGGTGTTTATTTTGCTCTCCTGTCCTGTTTAACTTACCTTCCCTCTGCTAATCCATCTGCTCCTCACATTTTTTTGTCCATTTCTACTAGAATATAAACTCCATGAAGCAGGTTATTGCTTGTTTTGTAATCACTTTATCCCCAGCACCTAGTACAGTTCTTGGTATATAGGAGGCACCTAATAAACATTTATTTTGTCACCAACCTTAACCGTGTCCCAACCGAAGAGGAAGTAGACATGTCCAGGTCCAGAGGCTCAGGACCTCTTTAACAAACAAAAACATTGGGACATGCAGAGTAAACCCAAGAACTCAGAGGCTACAGTCAACAGCAGAAAGCCTGTCTAAGGTAAAAAAAAAATAATAGCAATGACCTAAAGACATGAAACAGGAGTTCATGTCTTTTCATGGAGCTCCTGCAAAGGAATGTGGGCCTTGTAAGAGGACCTGTGTTGATATGTTTAAAGTTATATGCCTAGGGCAGCAGACATCTGGCCAATTTGTCTATAGCTCTGTGTTTACTCATATTGGCCCAGAAATCATATGACGAAAGGGAAGGACTTTAAGAGACCATCTAGCTTCCTCCTTCCACTTTATAAATAAGAAACTGTAGACCCTAGAAGTGAAGAGACTTGCCCGAGATTACTTTTTTACTTACAGAGTAGGGAAAAAACCCAGGTTTTCTTACTCCTGACTACTTCTTTTTTACAGCATAGTATCCTGAAACTGTTTAAATGCCTTCTTAAACAGTTTAACAGTGCAATGCTGAGCTATAGTTCTTGAAATGTCCCTAGGTTCCAAAAGAAAATCTTATGTATTGCTTATGAAAATTGGTGTTTTAATTTAGCCCATAAACAAAATCATTACACTTTAAAGGGAGGTTTCCAAGGTGTTATGCTTTGTAAGAAAATGATCGTGTTATAGTCAAATGGTAGAAAAATGTGTTTTTAAATTTGTTTTCTATACAAAACTCTGATCATTGTACATTAGGTGATCATCCTCAAATTGGGCAAGTAATTTATTAATATGTGTTACAAATTTTGGTTTAGAGTGATTTTCCATCATGGTATTTGGTCATTTTTTCCCCCTTCTTTCCAAGTCTCCTCTCAAAATGTAAACAGATATTTTGCAATCATTTTGGAATGGGAGAAAACTTGAATATTTTCATCTTCTTAACTCCTTAGTGTTTGTTCAAGTTGCAAATGAGAAATCGAGTTGGATTCATTTGGACCAAGAAGTATGATAGGAGGGTTCAGGGGTCTGGCTTCTAAGGAAATCCCACTTAGGTCTAACTGAAGGCAGCTACAAGAACAAGAATAAGAGGTACGATTTGATGCCCAGAAGCTTCATTAATTTTCCTTCTAAGCGCCAACAGAATTCCTTTCTGGAATTACAGTTTTAGTCAAGCCCCTAAGAGTGAATCTGGAGAAGATATTCCCACACTGCCAGCTCATCCCTTTCCTTCTTGGCTACTTACAGAAGATTCTGAATGTTCAACACAAGCTGTTCTCATATTTAAAATTTTCTAAAAAATGGCCCAGAAGATGGTATTGAGAAGCTTATAGCCATCAACTTGAGGAGAGGTGGATGCAGTCTCCTGGGTCACCTGTCATATTACAGTTCATGAGCTTCTGGGTTCTCTAAGTGACAGCACTGATGCATGAAGGGAAGATGCATCCTTCCAACAAATACTGAGGCAACTTGGCATAGTGCAATGAGTCTGGGAGTAAGAAGAGCTGGGTTTAAGACCTGATTCCTGTTCCTCATGATCTATGTGATCTTGCACAAGTAATCTAACTACCTGAGCCTCAGTTTCCCCATCAACACTATGAAGATAAGAACATCTGTCTTACTTCTCACATTGGGCTGCTATGGGGGCTTACAGGTGACAGTCTTAAAGAATTTCAGAAAATTTATTAGGTAAATACTTATACAAATGTGAGGTATGATTAATAAGTGAAAGAAATTTCCTGAATTATTGCCTCAGTAGTTATGTACTGAATTGATAGCATCCAGCAGCTTAGAAAGCATGCACTTGTTTATTTCATATCTCTTCATCAGCACTTGGGGCAAACAGAGAGACAGAGCATCGGACCAGGTCATTTGTGAAAAAAGACAAGAGTCCTATAACCAAAGAGTTAAAATTTGTTGAGACAGCCAAGCCCATGTTGGAAATAGTAAGTAATGGAACAATTCCAAGGCAAGGTGTTCTTTTAAGAAGGCCAAATATGGGGATTAGCAGAGAAGTGAGGAAGGTCACCCCAGGAAAACTGGAATACACAAAGGCACCTTTGTCCATGTGAAATGCTGAACTTAAAACACATGGATTGTCAAAGCATAAATGATTGAGTTCCGAATTTTGTTAAGTAAATTTAGAAAAAGGAAAGGGGAAATAATTTTTATATTAGCAGTCTTCTTCTTAATATTTTATGTAACAATTCAGTACTATATTTTAAGAAGGGATTGTTGGAGCCATCTACCATCCTCATCACTTCCCTCAGGATACCTTCTATTTTATCAGTCTCTCTCTTAAAGAATAGCACATTGAATCAGATACCCTGGTCCCAGTGTGGCTTAGTGAGTGCCTGGTACTCATAGACAATGACCTTAGGTGATTAGAAGGTTGAATTGCTATGAGTGCAACCTCAACTTATCACAGCTATTTTGGTTGTCCATGGTAATATCAGCTCATGTTCACTTTATAGTCAACTAAAACCACCATAGTATCTTCCTATGGATTACTGCCAAGTCAAATTTTCCCCATATTGTACACAAGCATTTAATGTTTTACATCTAAATGCTAGATTTTAATTCATTTTCATTAAATTTCACTTAATTTTCTGGGCCATGATTCCATCCTTTTGAGATCTGCCTGTATCTTGATTCTGCCATCTCTAAGGTAGCTGTCTCTCTCAGTCATGTGTTATAAATAAAATTAGATTATAATGTCCTCTATGTCACTGATAGAAATGTCAAAATAAACAAGTACAAAGACAAAACCCAGTACTCCATGCAGATAGGTTAGCCCCAATCTGTAACCTTCCACTTGCAACAGTTTTCACTATTCACTGGACAAATTTTAACAAGTGCTTTATTCTGAGATAGATACTGAGCTGAAAAAATTGAAACCACCTAAGTTTGCAAATCAGAAAAGATAGACATGTTGACAAGTATCTCAGTTTGCCTTTGCCACAGGTCTGCAGGTGCAAAGTCTTTGTCTTTTATAATGGGAATTTTATTTAGGGTAAAATCTTATAGTTCTGAGGTTGTGAAATGTCCAAATCAAAGCACCATCAGAGTGCTTTCTCACCAAAGTCAGCTACTGGTGATCCTGGGGTCCTGCCATGTGGTGAAGCAAGATGGTCTCTGATCTTTGCCAAGTCCCTGCCTTCCCCTTCAGAATCTACTGTCTCCCAGAGCTCAGCCTTGGGTAACCAGGCATATTGCTTATCTCTTTCTGGGCCTCTTCTCTGTCTCAGCTGCTCTGCTTTCTTCCCAAGTTCAGCTGTGGGCTATCAGTCATATGGTGGCTGGTCTCTTCAACATTGAGCTGCTCCAATGGCCTAGCCTCTTGGGGGCTTTGTGCTTAAGATTTGGCTGCTAGAAATCCTCAAGTCCTCTTTCACATAGCAGGATCAAAAATGTCAGCTTCCTTTCATTGTGTGTGTCTCTCTCTGTGTCTCCATTTATATAAGACCCAGCAACGAGGCAGAGACTCAACCTGAGTCACACCTCACTGATGTGTCTCACACCCACAGGAATGGATTAGTTCAAGAATATAATCTCTCTTTTTTCGGGATTCATGAAATAACTTCAAACTGTCACAACAGGTAAATGGAACATGACAGGGGCTCTGCCCTAGGTTTGCCCTGGTTGCCATGAGGTTATAAAAGAGGGCCCAATCAACTCAACTTGGGCATGTAGAAATCCAAAAGGCATCAAATTCTAAGACATAATGGGGGACTTTATTAAATATTTTCCTGAGATCACTACAAGCTAAATCAGTAGATTAGGCATTTCCCCAATGTGTCAACCTTGAAATCATATCCAAAGTCAGAACTGGTTATTTACTAGGACTTGGTCTTAGCGATCCCACTTTGGGTCCTATTGGTCACTTGTCTTTGCATTTCTGAAAAAGATATTAAAACTCCTTAGTCTCCTTTAGATCAGTTCTGAAGTTAAACAGCCTACATAAAAGGTGCCGATAATTTTCCATGATCCTAACATTGTAAAGTGTCTCTACATTGTTTGTTTACCAGATAATTTTGCCCCACGCCACTTTTCTGATGCCAAGATGTTTGGTAGATGAAAGCACAATTACATGTCACCATAGCCCTAGAATAGCAGTTCCCAGTTTTTTTTTCACTCCATGTCCTTTAGCGGGGGCCATATCAGTATCCAAGAGGAGGTCCAGAAGCCTCTCCAGCCTTGAAGGGACAGTTGTAGATTCTAAACCTCAGTAATGGACTTTTGTCCCATAGTACAGTGCTGTTTATTGTATACATCCCTGTGAGTATACAATAGTGAGTTCTTATACATTAGGGGTTTTTTCTATCTTGGAAACCTTAACCCAATGCCTAGAAAATAGTAGAGACTCAGTAAACACTTGATAAATGAATGAAGAGCTATGGAATTTTTTTTGTAGAATCTGACATCTTCCTCATGCAGTATATCCATATTATTGCTAGCATTTTGAAAGTTTCTTTTCAAAATTTGACTTTTAAAATATTCATTATTGCACTTTTTTGTATCCACTAAGTGCAAAACCATTCATTAGACTTTGGGAAGCTAGAGGTAGCTAAAACAATGAACAAGAACTGGTCCCTGCCATGAAAGGAACTCATGATGCAATGGGGGAGGTAGACTTGTACATGCATGAAGGAAGTGTCTATTCCGGTTCCTTTTTGATGGGCAAGCATTTTGCAAGAACTTGGACTATGTGTGTGCAATGCTAACAAAGCCAGTTAATTGAGCTTTTAAAAAAGTCATTTCAGTGGGGTAAAAAAAGAACATAAAATTGGTTATCATCCCCTCCCTTATAACAAAAACAAATTATTTTTTCACGTTTTAATGGGGGATTATGGTTAAATCCCACAGCCCAAGAGATTTACCACGTCAGATAAAGTCCATACATTTGCATTTAAGTCTGCAAGAGACTTCCAGTTATCCAGCAGTTGAACCAAGAGGTTGGCAAATTTTTCTGAAACAAGAGAAAAAATTATTTCCCTTGTTTCAGTAGCAAAATTCAGTTACATTCCTTAAATTCACACTGAAGAACATCATTTCAGAAAGCTGGTGTTTGTTGTCAAATAAATACTTTTATGAATAAAAAGTATAAAACTAGGAAGTCATGCTGTCTTCCTTTTTAATGATGACTCATCAAAGGAAAGGAACTTTTCCTTTTTCTTGTAAGGGAAAATTGAATCTCTGTTTTAGAATTGCAAATGTATATTCTTAGGGGAGAAAATCAGTCCACATGCACAGTGGTTACTTACCCACTTCAAAAACTAGAGCATAATTTATAATTTTCTGCCCCCCATTCCCCACACTCTCCATTGGCTTCAGAAAGCCTGGTTCTGTACTGAATATTACCTTATATCTTCCTAGTAAAGATCTCCTTTTAGAGCTGAAAATCAGGAAAAGCCTGAAATTTAAAACTTCAGAAGCATTTTGCTTTCTCTTCCAGGGCAGAGAGAGTAGTCTCAGCAGAACAACTGAAGGGGTTAATACTGGAACTTGGCTGGGTGTCAAACTTTTTTTTCCCTGCCTCTGCCCCGGGTTTCCCCTTGAAGGGATTTCCCTCCTCCTCTGCAACAAGACCCTTTATAAAGAGCAGACTTTCTATTTCACCCTCACTGAGCCTCACAGGCAGTAGGAGCTGAAGACTCTTCCCAGGCAGTTCCAGGTGGGACAGAAAGAGGGGGTTTGGAACCATTGTTTTCTCATCACCGCAGCAACTTAAAATGCCTGGGAAAATGACCGTGAACTTTGGAGTCTCAAGTATACTTTGGATGGTATTTGCAACTTGTAAGTTCTTCCCCTTGATCTGGTTCCAATGCTAGCATTCCGTTTTAGCCCAAATTTTGGCTTTTGTCAGTTTTGTTATGGTAGAGAAGAAAGGCACTAGGATTTTTAAAAAGTGGGAAAACTTAACCTAACTTTTAATGTGCTATGGAGTTTTGTTATATACCATTATATTGTCATAGTTGAAAATGCAAATTGATGCGTTTTGATAGCTTTTTTCCTCCATGTCGTGAGTAATTTTGATTCTATCTCTAGTAGGTCTATCCCTTTAGTTTCCTCACTTGGTGATATCAAACTAAGCAAGTAAAAACAATGGGAAAAAATGCTAAACAATACAAAGCAAAGCAAAAAAAACAAAAACCTACTCTGATAAATGGACAGCGAGACCTGAACTGAGGTTTCTCTTAAGTGAAGATGATTCCAACACCTCGTTTGACAGCAACTTTAGTGCCTTTCGGCTATCTTGCAGTTAGTTTGAAACAGTTTAGGAAAGAGATTGTATTTTGGACATTATATCAGAACAGAGAAGAGGGAGTAGAATGCTAAATAAACCAGTGGTGAGTTTGCTTTTCTTTTTTCCCTTTTTTCTTTTGCCTTTGCAGCTCAAGCTTTTAAAATCGAGATATCCCCTGATTCCAAAATCATTGCTCAGATTGGTGACCCAGTCTCACTGACGTGCAGTGCCACGGGCTGTGAGTCCCCATTTTTCTCTTGGAGGACCCAGATAGATAGTCCACTGAATGGGAAGGTGACGAATGAGGGGACCAAGTCCACGCTCACCATGAATCCTGTCAGTTTTGGGAATGAACACCATTACCTGTGCACAGCGACTTGTGGATCTAGAAAATGGGAAAAAGCAATCCTAGTGGAGATCTACTGTGAGTGCTTTAGAGAATCTTTGGTTTCCTCTCAATTTTGCTTTATAATAATTTTTAAAGGATATTTTTAAAAGGAAATGTTTTAAAAGGTTGTTCATGCTCAGATTTTGGTTAGAGGACATACTGCATCAATAAAGCTAGAGGTAGCTGAGCCTAGCATGAGGCCAGGAATCCAAATCTTGAGTTCTCTTTGCAACTCTGCCACAAACATGGTGACCACGGGTATGATTCAACCTCTCTAGGTTTAACTGTAAAATGAAATCCACACGTATTATTTTATATATATATTATTTTATAATATATGTATTATTATAAATATATATATATTTCCATTTAATTATATCCTTACATGTTTACTTGGCCATGTATCTAAACGATTTATGTGTCCCATCCCTCAGAAATTTTCCATTTATTTATACTTATGCTATTTGGTGCTTAAAATCAGCTTAAAGATTAAGTAGAAGATTTATAACTTAGTAGTAGGCTCCTATGCATGAGGTTTCCCCTTAAATATAAGAAAAAATATCTGCAAAGATTTTATTTGACTTTGGGGTAGATAAATTAGGATCTTTTGTTGTTGTTGTCACCATCAAGCCTTGATGTTGAACCTCAAGGATATTTGTATAATGAATGAGATTTGCCTAGTGAATGAAAACCCCTTGTTTACCAGCCTACCAAAATGCATCCCAGGCCATTCTCAACTCAGCAAGTAAAGTTAGCAAGAGGAGTAAGCAATAACCTGAAATAAATCACCTGTCTTTGGTTACTGATGAGTATTCTTTCTAAAACACTGGGATCATTTGGTCATTCTTTTCATGAAGACTTCAGTTGTTATAATTATGTTACCTTTCTTCTGCTGTACTGGAACCCAACTTTGTCCAGTAACCATCATTGATTCTTCAGCAAGCCCCATGTGTTGCTAATGCTTCACAAGAAACTGCGTCTGGACGGCTGCTTCCAATTAAGCTGCTTGTACATGCATAGTTTGTGTCTGTGCAGTTCCCGGAGCTCCTTGAAAGGTCCCCTTGTGTAAATACAGGAAACAGTACCAAGTTATTATATTATCTGACACCAAACTGTGTGGATTATAGTTGAATTTCTTACAGACTATGAGAGACAAAATTTATTGGTGAAAATATGAAAAACACTTTCTTTACACAGGAAAGCATTTCCAGTTTCTTTGCCTACAAATATTTTTCAAAAAGTGAAGATTGGAAAAAGAAAAATGAAGACCCTTCTGGCTTTAATTATCTTGCCTGAGGATTTTCTCCTAGAATGCCTGTCTCTCATTATGTTTAACAGTTTTGCCTCCACTCCACATGCAATTGTAATACTCTTTAGAGTTGAGAACTTTGTATTATATAGAGTTGAGACACAGGGTCTTGAATCCAGCCAGTGTGTTACCATTAAGATGGGTTGTAATGAAATGGTAACCCTGCACAGAAGGTATTGGTCCTCTGAATTATTGCATTCCCTTGACAGTGAAGGTTCAAGCAGAGCACTGGCTGGGATATTGAGGTAGGCATTTCAGGAGGCAAATCTGCCTTCCAGAACTTAAAGATCCTGTCAGAGGCACCATTCTCAGAAGTCAACTATTTAAAGTTGCTCTTTTTGTTTCTCAGCATATCTCGCCTAGTACCTATTCTTTGCAATGACATTCTGAACCTCAGATTCCTTCTCTGTATAATGGGACTATATCTGCCCTGACTAAAATAAGAGAATGTGATATAATAGATATCAGCAATAGCAATACAAAGTAGTAGAAATTCTGAGTTTAAATCCCAGCTTTATCATTTACTAAGCTGAGCAACCTCAGGCAAGTTATGTAAATGTACTAATTCTGGCTTTCTTACCTGTAAAATGTGATCTCTATCTCTTGGGGTTATTGTGAGGATAAAATAAAATCATTTATGTTAAATATGTAGCACAGTGCTTGGCACATGTAAGTATTCAATTTCTTCTCTCTACATTTACTCTAATAAAATGCATCCCTTTATACACACAGGATGAGAGTTCAGAGCCCTCCAAAAGATGTTTGATTCTGATTTTTATTTCTTGAACTGACCCATGCCCATAGAAGGTTATTTAAACAATAAATTCTGCTGTATTAAGACTGTATTATCCAAAACATGAGACCATATGCAACATGAGCCAAAAGCCCACTTACATTTATTCATTTGGCTTTTGCAGCTTTCTCTAAGGATCCAGAAATCCATTTCAGTGGACCTCTGGAGGTGGGGAAACCCGTCACAGTCACGTGTTTGGTCCCTGATGTTTACCCATATGACAGGCTGGAGATAGATTTACTGAAGGGCAATCATCTCATGAAGAATCAGGAATTCCTGGAGGATATGGACAGGAAGTCCCTGGAAACCAAGAGTTTGGAAGTAACCTTTACTCCTATCTCTGAGGATATTGGAAAATCCCTTGTTTGCCGAGCTAAATTACACATTGATGATATTGATGATATGCTCAAAGAAAGGGAGACTACAAAAACACTGCAAGTCTACAGTAAGTACGTGTGTAATGTAAACTTAGCAACCGAAGGCAAAAAGAAACTTGATTGCAGTTTTCACTCCATTTTTATTCATTGTGAACACAATATTTGTTGTCAGTGTAATTTACTGTAAAGAACACTATATTTGGATTGAGAAGACTTGAGCTTAAGTTCTGGCTCCTTTTAACTGTGTGAGCTTGGGTCACTTAATTTTTCTAAGTTTCCATTTCCCAATCTATAAAAGACGAAGAATCATAATAATACCTGATTGGATTATAGTAAATAGGCCCAAATAAGAAATTGTTTTTAATCATGTTTTGTAAACTCTGAGAAAATGCCCTGAACGATTAGATGCACTGCTATAAAGACTTGCTGTGGTACTTACACTTGCTGAGGTGTCGTGTGTGTGCACATGTACACGTGTGCATTGTACACACACATACATTGCATTGGGTTGGGGAAAGATGATGGGTCTTGACTGCACTCAGACGCCATGAGTCTGCCAGGGGCTTTCACCACATTTTAAAAGGAGTACCATCAACTATTGCTTGTTTAGCAGAAAAAGACAAATATGAAGAGGCTTTTAACAATATGTTGGGAAGAAAGTCAGGATAAGGGATATTTTTCCCAGAGAAGACAAAACTTGGAAAAGAGAGCTATAATTATTTGAAGCACAATTGTGTGGAAGAAGGATTTAATTTATTCTGTGTAACAGCACTGGGGCTGAACTATGACCAAAGTGTAAAAGTTAGTTACAGGGGAGCAGCTGTAGCTCAGTGGTTGAGCACCTGCTTCCCTTATATGAGGTCCCGATTCATTCCCCGGTGCCTCCTAAAAAGAAAAAAAAAAGTTAATTACAAAGAGGAAGATTTCAGCTCAAAGGGGGGAAATGTTTTAATAATTAAAGCTGTCCAAAAATCAAATTGGCTGCCTTGTAAGGCAGTGGGTTGCCTCTCTCTGTTAGTGTTGAAGCTGACGTGGATGAATACTTAGCAAGGATGCTTAGGTGGGATTCTTTCTTAGGTGAGAAATTGAACCAGATAACTCTAAGGGTCTTTGTTCATTTCAGCATCTATGATCATCTAAAAACAGCAAACATCAAAAAATGTAACTCAATTAGATTAGTTAGAAACTGGAGTGACTCTCTTTAATGGCACAGTAGTTCTTTACACTAATTTGGCAGAATAAGTTAGACAAATTGATAGAAACACATCAGTACAGACTATGAGAGACACTACCCTTGTTAGATTGAGACGCTGCTTAGCAATGGCTAACAGTGTGCCCTGTCCTTTCAGTCTCACCCAAGAATACAGTTATCCATGTGAATCCCTCCACAAGGCTGCAAGAAGGTGAATCTGTGACCATGGCATGTTCCAGTGATGGTCTACCAGTTCCAGAGATTTTATGGAGTAAGAAATTAGATAATGGGAATCTACAGCCCCTTTCTGGGAATGCCACTCTCACTTTAATTGCCATGAGAATGGAAGATTCTGGAATTTATGTGTGTGAAGGAGTTAATCTGGTTGGAAGAAACAGAAAAGAGGTGGAATTAATTGTTCAAGGTAAGTTGAATGTGAAAAAGGAATGATTAAGGTGCTGTGATTGGGATTTGAGTAATTGGCTTTCTTCAAGTTCTCTGATGACCCATCAGATTGTTGTATACTTCAGCCCAATGATATATCTGACTTCTTCATACTTCTTGGAACTCTTTCTTCCCAGAGCTTTCATGGCTCTTTTTTTCTGATTCTTTTCCATCTCATATCATTCCTTCACTGCCTCATTCCCTGCCTATTTCTCTTCCCCTAGCCCCTTAGATATTGGTATTCTCAGGCTTCCACACCTGGACCTCTTCTCTCTTAGTCTAAACTCTCACGATTTGGACTAGTGGAATTTGGTGACTTCCAAATTCGTTTTCCTACTCTATATTGTCAAACTCTATCAGCGCTACTTCAAAATGATCCTTAGAATTTGACCTCTTTTCTTCAACTCTTGCCATCGACTTAATTTATTATCTTTCACTTGACTTGGACTTTTACAAGATATTCTTAAATAACAGCATTCATTAAACACCAGCTGTAATCCAGGCACTTCACGTATTTTGCCTGTAATCTGCAAGAAATAACTAAAAGATAAGAATTTTATATCTGTTTTAAAGATAAGAAAATGGAGTTTTGCAGAGAGATTAACAATTGCTCTTATTGGTTATCTACCTCATATTTGCCAGGAATTCTACTTTCTACTTTATATGTATTATCTTATTATATCTTATTACTCTTCACCACAACCCTGAGGTGATAAAAACTAAGGCTCAGGGGAGCGGATGTAACTCAAGTGGGTGAGTGCCTGCTTCCCATGTACGAGGTCCTGGGGTCAATCCTCAGTACCTCCTAAAAAAATAAACAAATGAAGAAACTAACTCTCATTGGGGAGCAGATGTAGCTCAGTGGTTAAATGCCTGCTTCCCGTGTATGAGGTCCTGGATTCAATCCCCAGTACTTCCTAAAAAAAAACCACAAAAAAAACCTAAGTTCATAATTTTCATAGGGTCAAATAGCTCATTAGCGGTATTACTATGATTATAACCTAGGCCCATTTAAATCCAATACCACATGTCTTTTCAACTGTAACTAACTACCTTTAAAGGGTCTCCCTATCCTCAAGATAAACAATCCTATACACTGCTACCAAAGTTATATATCTTAAGCAAAAAGATGCTCATTTTACAGAACTTCAACCTAAACTCTAATTGCATATAAAGTAAAATTCACATTTCTTAAAAATTAGTCACGTAAAATGCTTCGCAATCTGGTCATAAATGACCTTTGTGGTTTCATCGTAGCCCATGCCTTTGAGCGCGCGGTTCCTTCTACCTGGAATGCCCTTTCCCTTTCCTGCACCTGGCAAAGTCTTACCAATTTTCAAGACAAAACTCATGTCAGGCACTCGATTCCAGATGATCCCAGACAAAGCTAGCTGCTCCTCCTTTCATGCCCACTCAACACTTCTTGTAGATGTGCATGTACTCCCGTTCAGTTTATTAATTAACAGATGTTAATTAAGAACACTCATCCAAGAATCAGGAATTGTGCTTGGTGTTGGGAATACAGACATGAAAAAGACATGGCAACAGACCTGGGAGCATTTACAATCTAAGGGGAAAGACAGGCATATAGATGGCTAATTTGAATATATTTTTGTGAGTGCCCCAAATAAACAATCTATTTAAACAAGTCACTCCATTAAACTGTAAGAGCCTTAAAGTCAGGAACTGTGTGTGTGAGTGTATATTTTTTAATATTGAGGTGTCTAACACAATGCCTGGCACATAATAGGTGTTCAGTGAATGTTAGTTGAATGAATAAATTGTAAACATGGCAAACATAAATATTTTAGAAATGAAAACATGGAGTTTAAACAGGGATGGTTAAAAAAAGTAAAATTCAAACTCACCATCAGTATATTGATTCAGTTGAATATTAGGTCAACATTCCCAACAGACAAGGAAAGACAATAGACTAATAAAAGCAAGTGAAGCTAATCATCCATCCCGAAATAACTTCACTCCATACTAATATCTGATGTAAAGGAAATGTGTTCCACATCTTACATCATGGTGGTATGCTGATCTCCTTAAGTATTAAGGATAGAATTGAACTTTCAAAACACCTTTTCAGTTACCTAAAAGAGTTACTTCCTCAGGAGTCCCGGTTCACAGTGTGAAATGTGCAGCCATGGTAAAGAATGAGCTGGGAACAGTTCACAGGCAAAAAGCAGATCTGTTTTTAAAGTTCCCCATTCTCACCCTAGCATATAAGGAATTAGGAAGTTCTAATTATTGTTCTGAATGACCTCTCTCTTTCAAATTCTAATAGCGTATCAGTTTATTGAACTCATTTGAGGAAAGAAGCCTTCTTTGGAAGATTCTAAGATGTCACAATTAGACAAGCCATATTGAGAAAACTTCTAGTACAAACGTGAACCCTGCAAAATGTAGTGTACTGGGATTATTTCTTTATTGTGAGGATTCCTTCTTCCATCTCCAGCCTGACATTTATAAGGAATATTTTAGTTATTTCCTGTGGAGTCTCATCGTTCAGTTTCAGAGTTGCCCAGTCACTCTGTTTCTTCAAGGGAACAGTGAGGCAGGGTTTAGGATTTGGGGATTTCCTTTCTACCTAAACAGCAGTCATTCAAAAAAAAAAAAGAGCCAGTGTACGCAGCAGGCTATGGCAGCCAAAAGCTTTCCCAGATATTTGAGACTTAGGAATTTGCCCTCACATCTCAACTTTCAGTCCTTGAATTAATTGTAAAGCACTTGTATATTTCATCAAACAAATTTTAGAGGTGGCTGTATATCGTTTTAAGGCTTAGATTTTGACATTGCTTTCAGTGTGAGTCTGTGTGACTTTCAATGGCATAACTATATTATTGGGATAGAAGTTCTAAGCACTGGTCTATTAGAGGTATTATTTCTAATTTGGAAGACATTTTTGGCAACTCTTTTCCAGTACCTCTCAGATTTTTTTTTTTTTAAATCTCATATGAGGTTGACTTGGCTTAGTTGTTCTAGGAACTGAAAAGCTTGGGATCTTGATTCAGACCTAAGTGGTTTCAAGCCCTAATTTTGCCACTTGCAAGCTATGAAAAGGTTACTTAACATTTCTGAACCTAAATTTCCTCAAAGAAAAAGAAAGAGAAGACGGATAAGGAGAGGAAGAGAAAGAAGAGAAAGTTCTTGTGAGGACTCAATGAGACAATATATGTAAAATGATTTGCACATTTCCCGACACAGGAACCATTTAAATCATTTAAGCTATTATCTTCTATTGCAGTGATTTGGTAGATTACATTTGAGCTGAGGCCAGTTTAATGCTATGGAAAGATGTCAACCTCTGTCTTGACAAGTTTTTATCCTACATTCATTCTGTTAACTGAACAAATCAATGGACTATCCTAGGTTCATGCTTAAAAGATGTGATATCATTCCTGACGGTCCCAAGATGGAAAGGAGTAATTTCTTCTTGGCAGAGACGTTAGCTGAAAGGAGTTCAGAAAAATAAATCGTATATTGGAATGTGTTGAAAGAAAAGAAGAATCTTACCTTCTTTTCGTCTTGTTCTTTCTCCCCCCAGAAAAACCGTTTACGGTTGAGATCTACCCTGGATCCCAGATTGCTGCTCGGCTTGGTGACTCAGTCGTGTTGACATGTGGTGTCACAGGCTGCGAGTCCCCTTCTTTCTCTTGGAGAACTCAGATCGACAGCCCGCTCAGCGGGAAGGTGACGAGCAAGGGCACCCAGTCTACGCTGACCCTGAGCCCTGTCAGTTTTGAGAACGAACACTTTTACCTGTGTACAGTGACCTGTGGGCATAAGAAACAGGAAAAAGGAATCCAGGTGGACCTCTACTGTAAGTGATTTTCAGAATTGTTCATGGTTTATTTTTATTTTCTTTGCAGTTCGGTTGAGGTTAAAAAAGAAGGCGAGTTTATGATATGCAATGAGAGCCATGTGTTTAGAAAGGGAATTTATTATTGAGTATAGTTCCTGAATTTCCAAGCTAATATTATGTTGTTATAGGCAACATATTCAGCCTATACCTGAAGTATATATTATCTGTGTACTCAGATTCACAATCCTTAGCTGGACACACCACATCATATTCTCTCATCATTCACATGGACACACCACAGGCTCCCTCCTCTCCATTCCCTCTGTGTTTATTTGGGGCTGAAGATGGTAGTGAGCAAGGGAGTGGGGAGAAACTACTCACTACAAAACTCAGAGACACCCGAGTCACAGTCAAAGGTCAGTCCCCATTCAGATAACCGAGCGGGAGTGACTGCCTGCTCACCTGCTTGAATTGGGGACGAGGCCTGAGCCTACATTTATTCAAGGCACATTTGGAAAACTGATCTGTAAGAGGGAAAGGAAATGAAGCATTGAGGAGCAGGAGAATGTCAAATGTGAAAACAGGGAGTTAGACGGGAAGGGAGCTGGTCAGGGGCAATTGCCTAGGTGAAAAGCAGAAGCAGGGGAATAGCACTGGAAACTCCATCTTAATATTGATTTATATCGCCCACAGAAACTACACTTCCCTTGCTGTTCTTGTCACCTCTGCAACTTAAATATTTATGTGAAGTTGACCTTGCTGGAGTGTCTCTGTTTATAAAGAATGAGGGACAAAATATGCAAAATGGCTACAGAGTTACTTTTTTGAAAGAATAACTCTGTCTTGTTTTATTCAGCAGAATTCAAGACATGTTGTAGAGATTTTCCACCAGAAGCCCTTCCCAAACTTGTATCACCTCTCAGGATTTTGTTCAGAATGAGTTAGAGTATGTCCAGATAGGGATTTGGATCTCTCAAAAGAACAGTAAATTTTATTGCATCATCATATTACTCAGAGCCTATGATCTGCAAATGTAGGCACATTCCCAACAGAAATGAGAACCAGCATGGAAGTCTTATTACAATCAATATGGAAATATTTGAGAATGTATCACTTTAACAACATTTTGCTTGGGGAAAAATTTTTTTTAACATTGCCCTCGGTCCTTATAGCCATTTTAGTCTCATTTTTGTCAGTTTGCATAGGTTATATTGCAAATGTTATTATTTACAGTCTAAGTTTCTCACAGTTCTATTTTTTGTTAACTACAAATATATGAGAAATACTTAAAACTTTCTGGCTATATTTGGTTGTTAGAAATTAAAATGTCTAAATTGAGAACTGTCCCATGAGTCTTATCACATATTGGGAGGTTGCATAGCCTGGTGAAACCAAGTTCTGAGATCAGAGAAATATAGGCTCTGATCTCTGCTCAACGACTTAGGAAGTATGATGCCTAATGAAAATCTCTTAGAATCTATAAGTTTTATTTTTCCTAGTGATAAAATAAATTAAAATACCAATTTTATCAGGCTGTTTTGAAGTCTGAGATAATGATTATTAAGGTAGTAGCACATAGTGAGTATTCAGTGCATCATAGACTCCCATACTATGTTAATTTTATAAACATTTACAATATGCAATTACTAAATAAGTTGGTGGTAGCTGATAAATCCTTAGAAAAGATCAGGCCATGGCTCTCAGCAAGATTGCATGCTAAGAAGAATTCCTTGTTGACTCAATGTACTAAGCAGTTTTTTGTTTCCAGGATTATTTATATTTACTATCATAAATAAGTATTTATATTTAATGTCAATATTTATATATTGATGATCATTTTATCCCAGGTAAGTTAAAGCTGTCATTTTCAGGCTTTTGCATTTTATAAAGATTAGTTCAATTTTTCCTTTAATGTCACGTGTAAATATCAATCTTGCTTGGCATTTGCAGCCTTCCCTAGGGATCCAGAAATTGAAATGAGTGGCCTGCTAGTGAAAGGAAATCCTGTCACTGTAAGCTGCAAGGTTCCTAATGTGTACCCTTTTGACCGCTTGGAGATTGAATTACTAAAAGGAGGGCATATTATGAAGACTCAACACTTTCTTGAAGACATGGATAAGAGATCCCCAGAGACCAAGAGTTTAGAAGTGACCTTTATCCCCACCATTGAAGATACTGGAAAAGTTCTTGTTTGTCAGGCTAAGTTAGACATTGACGAAATGGAATTTGAACCCAAACAAAGGCAGAGTACACAGACACTTTATGTTAATGGTAAGTTCATGTGTGATATATCCACTATTTAGCATGGATTTGTTCATCATGTTCAAGCAATAGTTATCATGAAGTTAATTGTTAAAACATCTGTGAAAAAACATAACTGAAAGGAAATTTCAAAGTAATGGTGATACATTTCTCTATTGCTGCACAAAAAACCACCCACAGAACTTATAATATTTACCATTTATGATTCTATGAATTGGCAATTTGGGAAGGGATCAGCTGGGAATTTTTTCTCCTTAACATGGTATCAGCTGAGCTCACGCTTGCAGTTAGTGGGTTTGCTTACCATGGGACAGTGTTTGAAGAGTGTGATAATAAAAGCTGATCTTAAGACCTGGGCTTAGAAGTCCTACAGGTTACTTCTTCTACATTCTGTTTGTCAGAGCAAATCACAAGGCCAGCCCATATTCAAGGGGTTGAAAAATAGACTTCACCTTTTCATGGGAGGAGATTCAGATAATTTGTGGTCATGCTTGATCTACCATGAATGGCAATGCACACTGTCATTGACCCATCCATTCTTTAGTAGCAAGAGGGTTTCTACAAAGTCACTTCTATTAGAAAATATCTATAATGTGTTTATAATCTACTCTCTATTATTCTTTGTCTGGTAAAGTAAAATGGTATGTTTGGGACAGAAACCTTCTTTGGTAAAGCTATCACAGTTTATAAACTGTTCTAATCCACTGAAACCATAGCCCAGTTTTGTACCATTATTTAAACTCTTTGGAACTCAAGGTAAAAGGAGTTCTGCTAACAAGTGACTCTACCTTTTCAGTTGCCCCCAGGGATACAACCGTCTTGGTCAGCCCCTCCACCATTCTGGAGGAAGGTAGTACTGTGAACATGACTTGCTTTAGTGATGGCTTTCCAGCTCCAAAGATCCTGTGGGGCAAGCAGCTAAGTAATGGGGACTTACAGCCTCTTGCTGAGAATACAACTCTTACCTTAATCTCTACAAAGATGGAAGATTCTGGCCTTTATGTGTGTGAAGGGATTAACCAGGCTGGAATAAGCAGAAAAGAAGTTGAGTTGATAATTCAAGGTAAGCAGAGCATAATTAATGAATTATTGATACTATCAGTTTGGCTATATTACTGATTATGAACAAAGTACTCTTTGTAAACAACATTTTTACTAGCGTTTTGAAGAGCTCAAGCTGTTTCCTTTGCATGGAAAGCTCCTGGAATGGTCCTTTCACATGAACCATTTCCAAATGGTCCTTTCACATGAACCATTTCCAAGTCACTTAACATGAAATTCTTTTAACCTCAAGGAGAAAGCTAGCTCCAAGAACTGTGCCAGGGGTTCCCGTTACACTTATGAGACCATGATTATGGTGTTGAATAACTACTACATAAGAGGTATATATGTATTTGGAAATCATTTTAGACTAATACCACTGCATCTGGCTGAAGTGGACCCTGAGTGGTATATCCTAAGCAGACTGCTAGTATTTGCTTAGAAGCCTAATATGGCACTTTAATCTTTTGTCAATTCTGGGATTAAGGATAGCAATGACTGTGCCCTCTGGTTCATCTGCTTGGTGACAGAAGCATGAGAATAGATGAAGTTTTCAGATTTAGGCTCCTTCTCTCCAGAGGGGGAGCCAGAACTGACAACAAACAATCTCCTAGTTGGCAGACTGAGGCCATTGCCAAGTATGGACAAAACTGTAAAGTGATCAATTTGGACTTGTCCCCATGCCTTCCTTTTGGGGGATCAGGGGTCCTTTTCTTCATCAGGGCTGACATTGCTTCTTCTCTCCCTTGGTATTATTCCCACTAAAGTTGTAATGACTTTCTTGTTACTCCATCTCAATGATATTTGTATTTTCAAAGAAGAGCCTTAGAAGGACAAGGAGCAATCTTAAAGAAAATCCTTAGGATGGATGTTACAGTACTGTG
Organism: Cabassous unicinctus; assembly: GCA_029593785.1. Classification (NCBI taxonomy): domain Eukaryota; kingdom Metazoa; phylum Chordata; class Mammalia; order Cingulata; family Chlamyphoridae; genus Cabassous; species Cabassous unicinctus. The sequence goes on from JAQZBX010021437.1 coordinate 23,239, forward strand.
GCCCTGGATGGGGACAGCATCTCAAATCAAGTCACAAGATAGATGACCTGACCTAACATAAAATGGCGACATGGTACTTCCCTTCATGGGTTGTATTCATAGAGATGTTGTGTGTCAAGTACTTAGCCTAGTGCCATGTTGGTAGTAAATGGTAGCTGTGTTTGTTAATAATAAGAAAGTCATCAATGTACAGCTTAATTTCTTGATCTGAGAGGATTCAACTCAAAACTCAGAAGTCAGTAAAGGCCTTTGTACTTCAAGGAAAAAATCGCAAAACCATGCAACAATAACAAATAAACAGATTTTCTTTTTCAGTTTTGAATTACATACCTGTTTATTAAACACCTATTCTTTGTGTTATGCTGGGTAAAGATTTAAATTAAGGGATATGAGAGAAGCATAAGTCATATCTTTCTCTTATTAAAAGCACAATCATTTACAACCATCCAGCAAATGCTTGACTTCTTTACTTGCCCTTCTAAACATTTAATGCCAACAATATAAATAAGCACAAATTAGTTTCTTGACAGTTATTGTTGCTTTTATTAAATTAATATGGAATTGGTTTATATTTCACTTAATCAGAGGTGCCTTTTAAATTCTCTTTACAGTTGCTCCAAAAGATGTAGAACTTACAGCTTTTCCTTCTCAGAGTGTCAAGGAAGGAGACACTGTCATTATCTCCTGTACATGTGGAAATGTTCCAGAAACTTGGATAATCCTGAAGAAAAAAGCAGAGATGGGAGATATGGTGCTAAAATCTATAGGTGGTGCATATACCATACGCAAGGCCCAGTTGGAGGATGCGGGGGTGTACGAATGTGAATCTAAAAATGAGGTTGGATCACAACTAAGAAGCTTAACACTCGATGTTAAAGGTTAGTTGGTTGTTGTTATTAAATAATTCAGTGGTTTGGTGGATTGTGAAGAATTCCTAGGATTAGATGAATGAGTTGTCAAAATGGAGCTGAGTTCCATGTCGATTGTGGTTATTTTTTTTTAATGTTTCCTGAAATAATCAAGCACAGCTGCTCTATCCTATGGAGTTGAGCCAGGAAGTTGACATTAATCATTGGTGCGTGTGGAATTCCTGTTTGCTTTTTTCAAAGTTGACAATTCATCACTGGTCTCAGAGGTCTTGCATTTGCTAAGTGTTTAACCATATTTCCAAAACCTTTTCCTAGAGGATTTGAGGAAACTGAAGCAGTAGGACTGGTGTGGGGGAAAAGAAGGATTCTGTCAGACTCTTCTTTCCTACCAAAAAAGAACTCCGTTCTCCAAACGTGGAGTAACTTCATGTTTTCTGGATTCACTCTTTTCAGGATAATAATCTGGAGTGGCAATCTTGATCCTAAACAGCATAAATAATCCCTAGACTAAACAAAAGCCTCCTTAAAAAGCCAAGCCCCTGACCCATTCTACCCTATTCTGAGGGAGAAGCAATGACTTCATCAGAGAAGCTTCAGGGGGCCTTTAATTTCCTACCCCCTCTTGTAAATTCACGGTAGAATCTGCTGATTTTATTGAAGTAAGCATAATATTTCAGCCTTTCCTAACAGTCTCCCATGGTCCTTGCATGCTAATGAGCTCCCACTGTGTACTGGAAGTCAAACTTGGCTTTGGAGTGAACAGAACTGCAAACAAATGCCAACTCTTAAGTGAGGCTGGCACTTGGCTTTCAGAATTAGCACCACTTGACAGTGTAAAGAAAATTTGAGCCTAGGTCAGAAAACAGGTGAAAATATAACTCACCTGGCCAACTTTCTCAAGATTGCAAGCCTTACCGTTTGTTCTGTCTTCATAGTACCTCCTCAAAACATGACAATATCAATACATCCATCTAGAAATGTTAAAGAAGGGGGAAATATCACAATTACATGTAAAACTTTGGCACCCACCTGCAGTGATTATCCTGATAAGGGTAGATCTGGCCAGTGAAGTTACTATGTGTTTAAAGAATGGAACACTTACCCTGTATCATGTCACTCAAAATGACATGGGGGGATGTGTGTGCAATCAGTGCTTCCAATGAGGTTGGGGATGATTCTGGACACATTGAGGTCTTAGTTATGAGTAGGTTAAAATTCAATCATTCATATTTTCTCTAATCCTTGATGCTTCTAGACCACCTTTAATTGAGCCTAGTCCTAGTCAACTGGATTCCTAACATTTTTGTAATTCTATTTGCAGTTAATTGTCCTCTTTTAAAGACACAATTCAAAGCTTTATTTCAACTTTTTAACTCACACAATTGTTACACATTGTTGTCTTTTCTAATTGCTTTATTACCTAACAACTGACATATTTGTCACTTTTCACTCATTAAGTAAATGAACAATCAAAGAATATTGGGCATTCGGCTAGGAATTCAAGCCCCCAAACTGAACATGGTTTAAAATAACTAGATATGAATGGAGATAAATATTTGCATTTTTTTTCCTGGGTATTTTATACTGTTATCCTTTGTGTTTGGTGGTTCTTTGGTTCTGTTTTGTCTTAGCTTGAATGTATTCCAATGATAGATACAGTTGAGAGGCTTTAGGATTTGTAGTGTTTACCTTATATTATATTGTATTGTATTGTATTATATTATATTATATTTAAGGTTACCCTGGAAACTGACTCAGCAGCAAATTTGTGTTTTACTGCAGGTGCCTGAGGGGAAAACTGAAAGGCAAAAAATAATATTTATTAAATTGAAAAGAAAAACACAGGGGTATAAATACCACTGCCCAGCATGTCAGCAATATTGATGCCTAATCATAATTATGATGATGTTGACCATCTCATTAAAATATTATCCTTATGCTTTGACTCGTTCTACTCTAGCAAGGAAGAGTAAAAAATTGAGGCAATTATCCTTATGCTTAGGGTAAAGTGTCTTTAACTTCAATAATTTGAAAAATTGACTTCACATCATCTGACCCTAGTGATTCTTTTCTACTTTGTTGACCTCCAGTTATTAGAAAGCTCTAGAGCGGATGCAGTAATCTCCCAAGTCAGAACACTCATTTTTGCTAGGACTGAGGCACCATGCATTCATGTAGAGAAACTTAACAAACTGGAGGTTACATGATGCTGTATAAACATAACTATAAACAGAGGCCAGTCTCCAGTTAATGCCATGGCTGTCTTCAGAGTTAGAATGTTAAATTGTATTGTAGCTGTCTGATGTTTAGTAGATTAGAAAAGGTGTTAATTATAAAGTAAAATTTTGTATACATTGCCTTCTGCACTCAATTTACAATTGAGAAAAATGACAGGATCTAGAGAGAATAAAACTGTATTATTGTTTTAAAATGTATTAAAAATATACTTATCATATGTCAACTACGCCAAGCAGAGAGCCAGGCTACTCTGTGGTGGAACAAAAAAAAGAAAAAGAAAGAATAGATTTATGTGTCCTTATATAGCTTACAGTGTAGAGGAGAAAACCAAATTTAATAAATAATCATACAAATAATTGTTTAACTACAAACTGTGATAGGGGCTAGGTAGGGAAACTATAGTGAGTTGTAAGAATATATTGGGGTTACTTGTTTAGACTGCATGAGTTGTGGGTCAGGGAAAACCTTTCCAAGGAAGCAACGTTTAAGCTGAAACATACTATCCAAAGAACTTCAGTTCATCAAGAGATGGTACAAATGCTGAAGAAGAATAATATCTAAGATGTCCTGCTTCAAATATACAAAAATATGTTTTCTATATATCTCTGTAAAAGCCATCAGCCAGAATTCTTTCTTTTATCTTATATACTATCTTATATATGGTGCTTTGCTATAATGGTTGCACAATAAATGTTACAAGGATTTTCTTGGATGGCTGGTCAGTCATTTCAATTCATGGTTATCAGAGCCCTAATTGTTTAGTAGATATTTCTATTACCCAAAGCAAACAGCCCTTACTCTCCAGTTCCTCCTTTTGTAAAGTAGTCCTAAAATGTTGCACCCTCTCTTCCATTCTGCAACTGAGCATGGATCTAATTGAACCCAAAATCGTGGATATCAATAGCTATCATTTTCAGACCTGTCCCAACCATAATAACCACCAAAATGATTATTTGGATAATTCAAAGAAATATGAAGTTTGAATTCTGACGGTCCTTATTACTGCTCTGATTCACTTCTCTGAGGAGAACCAGTTGTACTGCTAAAATAAAACACAAAACTATTATTATTAAATGACTTCTTTTTGTACTAGACATTAATTGCATCCATTTTGTTATTTTCCAGGAAGAGAAAATAATAAGGATTATTTTTCTCCTGAACTTCTCGTGCTTTATTGTGCATCCTCCTTAATAATACCTGCCATTGGAATGCTCATTTATTTTGCAAGAAAAGCCAACATGAAAGGGTCATACAGTCTTGTAGAAGCACAGAAGTCAAAAGTGTAGCTAACATTTGAAATGTTCAACTCACAGACATTATTTATCTGTCCAAGTCCTTAATATTTCTCATCATTCCACAAAACAAACAACAACCAGCTGAGAGTTCAGACTTCCCTCACTGTAGAAAGAAATGGCCTCCTGAGACCCTTGCTGTGAACAAGAAGCCAAAGGAAAACATTCTGTCTGAAAAATAGACATTGGCCTATTGAGATGTGATGACTGGAGCAGTTTCTCAATGTGTATATAAAATAACATAATCTGTATATATGTAAAATAAAATTATACCATGGAAAATTTGCTTGGAATAGCAGCACTCTCTATTGAGATTGCTAAAATAGAATGTTGCTTGAACTGATTAACTTAATGCATCTTGGGAAAAATTTTACATTAATATTGAGTGGCAGCTGACCTATGTCATCTTTTTAAAAACTTTACTTCCTTTCACAAGATTTCATCCTTGTAAAGTTCTTTGATGACAATTTCATGTTTTGTAAAAATAGGAGGATTTTCTATTTTTATACCAAATGATAAACCAAGAAGGCACTGAGTTGACTTTCAGGTACTAAACAACTCAACCTATCATATAATGGTTGACTAGATCTCTCTGTATGGTACTGACATGGTACGGAGACATTTAATGATGGTGTTGCTTGTTGATCAGACTATGTAGCATTCCCAATGTGGTCTAGAAATGCAGCTCCTTTTGATTTTTCTTTCATAAATGCTTAGGTATTTTGTATAGTAAAGTGATAATATCTGCAACTGGAAGACTTGTGTTTTTATTTATTATAAACTGCTTCCTTTAATCATGTTGTAGCTTCAAAATTTGAAGAGTCCACGACTATGGAAATAATAAGTGTCCTCAGATTACTTTTTTCAGAATCACCATGGGAATTTGATAAAAACTCAGATTTCTGGGTGCTGTCCTAACCTATGAAATTGGGATTTGTAGTTTGGGTCCTTGGAATCTGAAATTAAAAAAATTTTAAATATGGTGCTGAACATATTCACATTAAAGGATAACAAATTAAAACCTATGTACATACCACCATGACCAAGAGATAGAGCATTACTATTCATCAGAATTTCTTATATACCACTCACTGATCACAACCCTCTCCTTTCTCTGAACAGTAACCAATATCCTGAATTACATATTGATGATTCCCTTGCTTTCTTTTTGGAGATTTTATACCTATATATGTAGCCATAAATAGTACATTGTTTAGTTTTGCCATGTTTTGAATTTTACAAATATATTCAATGGTATATTTCCCTGTGACTTTATTCTTTCACTCAAAATTATATTTTTGCATAATTCATCCACATTGCTGTGAATAGCAATAGGTAATTCATTTTTCATTGTTATATAGTATTCTGTTATAAGACATTGCTATGAGGTGTTTATTCTATCGTTGATGGAGATTTTGGATGCTTCAAGTTATTTTTCTATTATGAACAAAGCCTCTATGAATATTCTTTCACCCATTCTTGCTAATATGGGCAAGAATTTACCTAGGGAGTAACGATTTCTCTAGAGTTTATACACACATGAAATTACTAAGTTGTAGTATATGTACATTTTCAGGTTTATAGGGAAAGCTAATCTGTTTTCTGAAGTGATTAAAACACTTTATATTCTCATTAGCAGTGAATAAATAGTTCTTATTATTACTGAACACTTTACCAAAATTTGGTATTGTCTGACTTTTCAAAAATTTACCTATCATACTGGTTTTAATTGACATTTCCCTCTTTACTAGTGAGGTTGAACATCTTTCATATGTTTAAGGACTTTTTCAGTTTAGGATCATTTGAACTTCCTCATCTATGTACATTTTCTAGTGGCTGGTTGACTTTTACTTATTGATCTTAAAAGATTTAAATATATATATATATGTATATATATATATACTTGATACTAGTCCTTTGTTACTTTTATGTTTTGCAAACATAATTACTCAGCTAGTGGCCTATCTTTTTACTCTATTTTTGTGTTTTTGCTGAATAAATTCAATTTTTAATTTACAAAAGATTTAATTTATTAATCTTTTGAATATGGCTTGTGTTGTGTCAAATTTAAGAAACCCTTATTTACCTTGAGGTAGAAACTTCTACCATGCCATTTCAAAAAATATTGACCATTTAACCTTTATTTTGTTTTATCCACTTGGAATTGATTTTTATGTATAATGCAAGATAGGGATCCAATTTTATCTTTTTCAGATGCTAAAACAAGGCAACCTGCTGTGGTAAGAAGACTGTGGAATTTTTAACCATTCCTGGGTTTGACGCTTGGCGTTTAAGATACATGTATGGGAATATTTGGAAATTAGGCTAGAAAGGCATGTTGAATCATATTGTAGATGGCTTTGTGTGCTGGATTGATGTCTTTGTACTTATTCTGGTAGATAATGCTGATTCCTGACAGATTTTTTGGCATAACTAGGGCTGTGTTTTGAGGAGTTTAATATTCCATCAATATGTAGATTGGACTGCAGAGTGAAGAAATCGGAGACAGGGAGAAAATAAGAAAGGAATTGAGTAGTCCCAGCATATGAGAATGAAATTTTCTGCTAAAAACAGACACAGTGGGAATGGAACTCAAGAAAAGGATGGAAACTAGTGAAATATTAAATAGAACCTATAGGAATTGACAACTGACTGAATGTGAACTGTGTGGAACACGGAGGGCTGAGGGTGATTCTGATGTTTTGAGTTGAATGGCACCAATAGAGCTTTCCGGAGGAGAAGCTGGTTTGGAGCAGAGGAACCATGGTGATTGGTTCAGCTCTAGATATCTTATCATTAGATGTCTTTCCTTGAAGGAACTTGGAGGAAATGGCTATTAACTATTTCTTAAATGTTGTGAGAAGAGTGGTGGGGAAAACTGCTGCTTTATCCTTACAGGGCTTTGGTTCCAGGAGATCCTCACTAAATTCTTGGAAATTAATCAATTGATCCTTCATCAGGTCTATCAACATCCATTCCCTTCATCCTATTGTAAATGAAAATCCCTTCTTTTGCATTCCAATGAGTAGTACAAACCTTGAGGAGAAGGGGGCCTGATGGAGAGTAGTCAGTATGAATGGATTGTAAAGCCTCAAAGTAGCAACTATAAATGCAGTGGAAGACTGAACGTCACTTGAGAGATTAGTGCCTTAATAATAGAGGATAAAAAGCTACTGGGATGCCCTCTTCCCTCTTTCTGTATCCACTTGGTATCTGTGGTTGATGCTGTTGGTGTCTGTTTTATAAGGCTGGTGCATCCATCCCCCATATGCTGTGAATGTTGACTGTTAAAAGCTCACAGCTCAGGAAGCAGATGTGGCTCAAGCGATTGGGCTCCCGTCTACCAATCGATTGGCTTTGATTCACGGGGCCTCCTGGTGAAGGCAAGATGGCTGGCGTGCCACGGAGATCTGACAGACCACTCCGCAGAGAGCTAGCACAGCAAGATGATGTAACAAAGGGAAACGCAGAGGAGAGACAGTCAGAGACACAGCAGACCAGGGAGCTGAGGTGGCTTAAGCAATTCAGCACCTCTCTCCCAGGTCAGAGGTCCCAGGATCGATTGCCAGTGCCTCCTAAAGAGAAGAAGAGAAGACAAGCAGACACAGAAGAATGCACAGCGAATGGACACAGAGAGCAGACAGCGAGCGCAGACGGCAGGGGGTGGGAGATAAATAAAATAAATCTTAAAAAAAAAAAAAGCTCACAGCTCTCCCTTTTTCTAGAAAACTTCCCTCAAACAAACAGACGGATGTGTATGTATGTGGGTGGGGGTAAATATGACAGAGGGTCAGCTCAGGGGCCGGAGGGGTGGATCATTCTCTACTAGAGACCAGAGAGGTCCCCACCTCCTCTTCTTGATCTTAGTTATAAGAACATTTAAAAGGAAGTGGTAGAAATGAGATTGAAGATGAGTAAAGGAAGCCAAACAAGTCTTACTCCTGAATGGTAGTTGCCAGATCTTTGGGAAAAAGGGTATTTTTTTAATGACCCTCCTTCTTTAAAATGAGTGCCATTTATATTGGATACTATTACCACCTTCCCCTGGCTGCCTGGAGTTACAGGGAAGCATAGAAGAACCTGTCAGGGCTTGCTTTCTCAGCAGATATTCTTCATATCATCTATAACCCTGAGCATTAAACTATTTCATTCATTTGCTTAATATTCTAGTGAGAAGGAAGTAAATAGCTGATTTAGAAGGGAACACAGGTACTTTCAGGATATTAGTAAAGTTTCACTGTCCTCATAATATGTTTCATAGACTCTTTTCTTAGAAATGGGTTCAAATCTTGTTACAAACTTTTAGTAACATTGGTTCTCAGTTTCTAGAATATTTTCTGAATAAATGACTGGCTGGTTTGCCATCTCCTACTCTGATACTGTCTTGCTCAAATCAAGACTTATTAACAGGGAAGCGGGTGTGGCTCAATGGATAGAGCTCCCATTTACCATATGGGAGGCCCTGGGTTCGCTTCCCGGGGCCTCCTTGTGAGGGCAGGCTGGCCGGGAGGCCCGCGCAGCGCAGTAGGCTGATGCAGCAAGACCTCACAGCAGGAAGCGGGTGTGGCTCAATCGATAGAGCCCCCGTTTACCATGTGGGAGGCCCCGGGTTCGCTTCCCGGGGCCTCCTTGTGAGAGCAG
>JAQZBX010021438.1:0-32282 GCA_029593785.1 Cabassous unicinctus
GGGGGGCTCTATCCACTGAGCCACACCCGCTTCCCACGACCCCAGCTTCTAACACCAGTTCCCTCCCACTGCCTTTCGGCCTGTATGCGTGAGATCCGCATCAGTCCAAACCGGCCAGCAGAACCAGTCGGAGGTATATACGAAGAGATTTCTTACAAGAGCTGCTCTTTCAGCGCAGTGATGTCATGAAGATTGTGGTTAGCAAATGCTGATGGTCTGAGAGATGGTGGATACAGGTGTGCGTGCGTGAGTGTGTCCACTTGTATTTAAAAAGCAAATGGCATTTATCATGGAGATGGAAGGAATGGGGAGGACTGGGACAGAGGCCAGATTTCTTTTCTTTTTTTATTTTATTTTGAGGTACCAGGGCCAGGATTGAACCGGGACCTTGTATGTGGGAAGCCCGTGCTCAACCACTGAGCCACATCGGCTCCCCTGAGTTGTTTTTTCATTTGCTTGCTTGTTGTTTGTTTTTTCTATGTGTTTAGGAGGCACCTGGAACCAAACCTGGGACCTCCTATGTGGGAAGCAGGCGCTCAACCACTCGAGCCACCTCTGCTCCCCAGCCAGATTTCTTTAAAGTAGATTTGCTTTACAAATTTGTCTTTGCAGCCGTGTAAATATATTATGTAACTATATAGTTAAATAAAAAGGCAATCCCTAAAAACAAAACAGAAAACAAATGACCTAAATATCTATCTAGTTGGTAACAAACTACACTCATGGTGCATGATGACATGGTGCTCGTGGTGCGCAGTGATGCGTGCCTGCTGTCGTGGCGCGCGCTGTGGTGCTCACAGTGAGTGGTGATGTGCTCGTGGCGTGCGATGACGTGGCGCACGATGATGCGCGTGATGACGCGGCGCCTGCTGTCGTGGCGCGCGCTGTGGTGCTCACAGTGAGTGGTGACGTGCTCGTGGCGAGGCACTCGTGGTGCATGTGGCCTCTGATTCGGAGCGGAGCCCCCTGTGGGGAGAAGGGTTTGCACTGCAGCATCAGCATGCGTTTGTGTTGCGTTTTACCTTCAGGTGTACATGTCTCCCCCAGAGCGTTCCTGTGCTCCCAGCTCTGAAAGGGCTGGAAACGAGCCCACTGGCATGGGTGAAGCCCCTGCCCGCGACAGCCTGTGCACAGACACGCCGACCTGGCCTCCTGCTGGGCTGTTTGCTCGCAATCTCTGCTGTCACAAACAGTGCTGCGGTGAATAGCCGTGTCCTTGGACTTGTTTTAATGTTTTATTTTGACGTAATTTTAGTTTTACAGGAAAGTCTCCACGCTGCTGCTGGGCGCTGCCATGTGCCTTCACCCAGCCCCCCTTGTTTACACCTTCCCTGACGGTTGTGTGGCCCTCAAAGCCACCACGTCAGCCCTCGCGAGGGCTCTTCACTGCACTCAGCTCGCTCAAGTGCTACCGGTTTCTACCTTCCGGTGCCAGCTGGGATCCCATGCTGCCTTCCGTTGTTACATCCGCGTCGCCTTCTGTCGGCGCCTGCGTCGTGCCAGCCGTGCCCGTGACTCCCCCAGCGAGCTCTGGCCAGAGCTCTCTGGCTGTGTGATGTGCTCCCAAGACCAGGTGGAGGTGAGAGTCTGTGGCAAGACCTCAGGGTTCTCCGACTGCTGGCCTCTGCGTGGCTTTTCCAGCGGAAGACCGCTGCCCTTCCTTTGTCATTAGTAATTACTGGCGGGAGCCTCTCGCACTGCAGAGCCGCTTTCCGGGCTTGGGCTGCCACGCTGGACCTGCTTGCAACGGGCCCTCTTGTGCCTTCACGTTTCCTTCGCGTCATCTGCTCCTAGGACCTGAGGCTCTCCTGTAAGGGGACTGCCGCCTGCCCCATTTATTCATTTTTTCAGACACTTACTTGAGTCACGGTGAGTACTGTCAGTATTTTTTATTTTTTTTCGGTCAGCATTTCTCTGTTGCCAAAATCCGCCCAGCCGTGGGCGTTGGCGTGCCTTCAACACACCCGCCTTGAAGCACGTCCTTCTTCTCTGGGGCCACACAATGCTCTGGGTACCTCGATCACGCCTCCGGGAGCCCTGGTGCCTTCTGCTGGAGAGCGCGCTGGGAGCCAAGGCCTGGGCACGGGGCGTGCTTTCTGCTGCCACATGCCGCCGTGCTGGGGCCCTCTCAGCGGCAGAGCTAGGAGGCATGCGCACAAGCATTTTTAAAGCAGCTGCAGAGTTTCAGAAAACCTGCACAGCCAGCACAGAGTCCCCACGTGTGCCGCACCTGGCTTCCCCGTGACTGGCATCTTCGGTCAGCGTGGTGCCTTCATCACAGCGGGCGGGGCAGTCGTCTCTTCCCACGCCCTTAGGTCTTGCCTGGCGGCCTTTTGCTGCCCCAGGTCCACGTCACACTGAGGCGCCACGTCTCCCGAGGCTCCTCTGCTGGGCGGCCTCTTCCTGACCGTGGCCCTGGTGGCCTGGGCAGCGTGGGGTGTGGTGCGCCTTCTGCAGGACGGCCTCTGTTGGAATGGGTCTGGGGGAAAGACAGGGCCACGTGCCCATTTCTCCCCATTCCCATTGCCCACGACCTGACCGCCTGGCGGAGGTGGCGCTTCCAGGTCCCTCTGCTGCGGAGTCAGTCTCCAGCGCCCTCCAGGCTGGCTCGGGGGATGTGGACGCACCTGCTTGAGGCGCAGGCCTGCACGGATGTTCTGGAGCCCTTCTGCACAGAGACGCACCTTCTCTCCCTCTTTGTCAGTTTGTTTAGGCATTTGTTCATCAGTGTGGGCCCACGGTACCTGCTTTGTACTTTGGGTTTTGGTCCCGCGACTTGGCCGTCGGGGGCTCTCTCCTGCTCCTTGGCCCCGACGGCCCCGTCAGCTGCCTTTCTGTGTGCTTGTCGGGGGCACCGCGTCTCTCGGCCACCCAGGCTGCTCTTGCCCCTATGCTCAGCCATTTCTCCAAGGAGCTGTGAGCACGTGGGAGCTCTTATCAGAGGTAAGGTAGAGGTTTACAGAAAACTCGTACAGAAAATACAAGTTCCCATATGCCCCCTACAAACAGACGCATCCGGTTTTCCCATTATTGACACTTTGCATTAGCGTGGTACCTTTGTTACAGTTGATGAAAGAAAGTTATTATAATTATTCTAGTAACCACAGTCCATAGTTCACGTTGGGGGTCGTTGTTTGTGTCGTTTTTTTTTTTTTTTAATTTTTTAATTTTTATTTTAAATTTTTGTTCTAGTAATGTATACAACCTAACATTTTCCCCTTTTAACCACATCTGAATATATAATTCACGTTAATTATGTTCACAGTGTTGCCCTACTCCCACCACTAGCCTTAACCAAAACTTTTCCACGACCTCAAACAGAAAGTGCACCGATTCCTCATTAGCTGCCCGTTCCCTGGCCCCACCCCGGCCCCTGGCAACCTGGATTCTAGCTTCTGACGATGAGCTTGTTTATTCTAAGTACTTCATTTCAGTGAGACGGTGCAAACTTCGTCCTTTTGTGTCTGGCTTATTCCACCTGCCATGGCGTCTCCAGGGCTCGTCGTTAGGGCTGAAGAGCAGTCTCGTGCACAGGCGTTGAGTTTGTCCGTTCATCCGTCGACGGCCTCGGGCTGCTTCCATGTCTTGGCGGTGGAAGTGTGGCAGTGAGCTCTGGCGTGCAGGTGTCTGTTCCATCCCTGCCGCCACGTCTTTTGGGCGTGTTGTAGAAGTAAGGTTGCTGCGCAGATGGTACTTTTATACTTAACTTTCTGAGGAACTACTAAATATTTTCCACAGTGGCTGCACCATTTTACATCCCCCCCCAACAATGAGTGAGTGTTCCTGTTTCTCTACATCTCTCCAACACTTGTTGTTTTCTGTTTTTTTGTTTTTAAATAGCTGCCCTTCTAGCGGCTATGAAGTGGCGGTTTTGGTTTGCGTTTCCCTAATAGCTAGGGATGTTTCGCCTCTTTCCACGTGCTCGTTAGCCACCTGTGCATCTTCTTTGGAGAAGTGTCTCTGCCCGTTTTTTGATTGTCGTTTGTCTTTTTGTTGGTGGGTTGTAGGATTCCTCTCTGTTCTAGATCCTGGGCACACGGTTTGCAGATACCTTCCCTGGTCCTGTAGGCCGCCTTTGCGTTCACAGTGACGTCCTCTGGTGCACAGAAGCTGCACGCATGGCACCCTGTGGGAGGCCCCCGTAACAGAAGCAGAGGCTGCAGCTCCTATCTGGGGTCCGCTGTCGGGGGCCCTGCCAGCCCGTGCCTGGGGAGGGAGCAGCTTTCCCTAAGAGCGCAGGCACGTCCCCACCGCCGCCTGGGTCGCTGGAGATCGAGAGGCCCGGGGCGGTGGACGCCTGGCGTACAGCGCCCTACCCTCCACCCACACTCTGGGAGCCGTCGTGGCAAAGCTCTGCTCCGTGCAGAAAAGTGACTGCAGAGTGTGCAACTCCAAGGAGGCGCTTTCCCGGGAGTGGCGTTCTGGAATTTCAGTTTTTGAGCTAGCCCCACCCAGGCTGCTCGCTTCTTTCAGTCCAGGCTTCCTGGCCCAGAATCAGCATTCCTGGGAGGCAGGGCGGAGTCGAGTCAGCGTTTGTGATCTGCCTCTAACCTCTTTGTCTGAGAACTTCTGCCCAGTGCTGTCTTGTCTTGGGGAAGTTGTACTACTCTTTCATTTTTATTTTTTGTACTACTCTTAAAACACTTGCGCAAGAGGCAAGGTGGCGTGCTGCCCGCGCCGCCTCCTGTGTGCCGTGATCCCGCCCCTTCTCACGGCACACAGTTTCCTTCCTTACAAGTGGCCTCTGCCTCCCGCCTTCGATCTTAGCTAAGGACAGGTGGGGCAGGGGCGTAGCTTCCCTCTTTTCTTGCAGGAGTCGAGATGGCAGCGTCATCTTAAGGATGGCGTGGAGGTGGCCTGCCCCACCGACGGGCCCTCCTCCTCCAGGAAGGCTGCCGCTCTGGGGTGGGCACGGGGCCTGGCACGAGCCCCCAGGCTCTGCCGCGCCTGTGCAGGGGGCTCTGCGCGCCAGGCTGTCCCCATCGTGCTATCGCTGGCGGACGAGCTGCCTGCGCTGCTCCGCGGCCGCGGAACACGGGTGGCCCCCGACGCTGCTCTGTGCCGAAGCTCAGCGCAGCTTTTCAGAGCCACACGTAGAATTAACCGCACATCTGCCGCTTTCTCTGCTTCCCGTTCCTCCCTGCAGTCCAGATCTAGAGTAGCCTTCTGCCTTACTGCACGCCTTGCGGTTTTCTGTTGTGGAAACCCTGTCGTGCCTGCGGGTGGTGAGTGCTCGCTTTGCCCTGTGCTTGTCTGGAAGTCTTGGCAGCTCTGCCGGGGTTGGGATTCTCGAGCAGCCCTTGTTTATCTAGCCTGGCATCTGTTGGGCCTCTTGAATCCTCTACTTAGTGGCCTTCATCACCTCTGGAAAGTTCTCTGCCTTCGTGGCCTCGCGTGTCGCCTCTGCTCCTTTCCTTCTGCCTTCCTTTTAGGACTCCGAGGAGATGCTGACCTGTCCGCCAGCTTCCCTTTTGTCCTTAGCTCTCAGTAATCTGCCATCCCATTGTTTTTACATTTAATTTGTGTGCCTTATTTCTAGACGTTTGCATAGATTCCTGTCCTTGCAGGTTTCCTCAGGCTTATTTTTCATTTCTTTAAAGGGCATAATTGTTTTATAATCTGATCATTCTTGGAGTTCAGGTTTCTTGTGTCTCTGGTTATCGTTGAACAGGATATTGGATGTTGTACTCGAAATTTATGTTCACAAGTGATATTGAGGCTTACAACGGAAGCAGTTTATTCCAAACAATATTTGCTACTGTGTTGAGGCCCCGGAGGCTTTGCCATCTGGGACCACCCAGGTCCCCTGAACCACCTGGACTGCCACCCCCAAGGCCGGGGCTACCTGTGGGCCTGTGGGCCCCCCTCCCCAGAAGCAGCCCACACGAGGCTCCGATGCTTCCGGAAAGGCAGGCCCAGGGCACAACCGATTCCTGAGGCGCGGCCTCCCCGCGCCCTCCTTTTCCTCCGTCCCTGCCCCCGCCTGCCGCCCTTTCCAGCGCGGGGTTCATTCTCACCTGGGCTTTGGCTCTCTCTTCCACGCCGAGTCCCTGGGTGGACGTGTGCAGTGGAGCAGCCGCCTGCTGCTCATTTCCCCTCACGGCCCCGACTTCAGCTGGGCGCCGGGGCGCGTAGGGGGCTCTGGCGGGCCGGCGGGTGTGGCGCGCCCCGCGCTCTCCCCGCTGCGCTGTGAGCTCGGCCCGGCACCCCCCTCCGTGCGGGTGACCCTCGGCCGGGGCTGTGTGGTGCTCTCTGATGGTGGCCCTGAGGCTGCACATGCAGTGAAGCCTGCGCGCTGGGGGCCCGCTGCAAGCCCTCGCCAGGGAGCCTCCCACCCGGGGTCCAGAGCGGCCCCTCCCTCAGCCCCGGCCACAGCAGCTGCTGCGCCGGCCCTGTTCCTGTGGCCCGGCTTTCTTAGAGGCCGCCTTGTGCGCTCCAGCGTGGCCGCACCGTTTGGCGTTCCCGCAGGCAGAGGGGCCACCGTGCTGCAAAAGCAGCTTCTCTGCCTGAGCCCAGATGCCAGGAAGACGACAGAGCCTCCAAGGCAGGGCCCCGCCGTGAGCTCGGGAGCCAGCACCGGCCCAGGGTCACGGGCTCCTGGGACTCTTCTCTGAGCCGGGCCGGGGGCCTGCCAAGGTCAGGGTCTGGGCCCCTGGGAGCTCCCCCAGGGCCAGAGCCTGGAGAATTCTGCATTTTCACAGCAGCTTTTTCGCTGTAGCTTCTTAGCCTTTCGGGATGGTTCTAGAAAGCCTGGGTCCAGCTTTCCCGAGGCAGAAGGTGGAGGCAGAGCAGCCCACCCCCTTCGGAGGAGTCACGTTCCCCAGGATCCCCAGGAGGAGGCTGGCCCGCGCAGGGCCCCTTCCCCGGCCCTCCCCTCTACCGGCAGCACCTCCTGTGCGCTGCCGGCTGCTGCGGGCCAAGGGCTCCCATGGCTGCAGCTGGCGTGCGTGCACCATGGGGTCCGCTCGTCCGCTTGGCAGCGCCTCGGCGAGGGCCGGCTGCCCACGTCCTACACAGGACTCGCGCTGCCTGCGCCGCCCCCCCGGCTTCACGCTGTCTCCACTTCGGTTCCTGTCCCTCCCAGCCACACCAGGGCCTGTGTGCCCCGTGGCAGGTCTCACACGACACTTGGGCGTGGGGCTGCCCGGTAGCTTTGGGGGTCTCACCAGGGCTCCTCGCTGCCCGTGGGGTGCTGGAGGTGGAGGCCACCCAGTGTGCACTCCCGCCCTCCCTGTGTCGCCAGATTCGGGGCCTCCTGGTTATTGGGAAGAGCAGCCCCCTGCGCGTGAGACTCCAAGGGCTCCCCTTTCCCCTCCAAGTCTCCTGCACGGACCTCCGGGAGACGTGGCGCCCACGCTGGGGCTGCATGTGTGGCAGCTTGGCCCACTCCACCCCTGGTAGGGGTCCTGTTTTCCTGCCTGGGTGGAGGGCCCCGGGCCCCTGGGGCAGCTCAGCCAACCTCTGCCCTCTGGCGCTGTCTCTGGCCCCTAGGAATCTCAGCCACTTGCCAGCAGCTGGATGTGTCAGAACTGTGGTAAAGGGGAACGTTTTTGTTTTTACTCAAGACCCGCTTTCTCAAGCAGCTGGCGGCCCAGCTCCTCCCCGGCCCTCCCACCAGGCCCGACCAGGCTGAGGCCGGAGCCCCAGCACCCGGGGCTTGCTGGGTGCCGTCCTTCCCCCCAGAGCTGAGCGGGAGAGCCGCTGCGGCACACGCTCATCCACCTGGAGGGTGTCGTCGGCACACAGGGCCAAATGGGGAGGGCAGGCGGGAGGAGGAGCAGCGCCAGCCTTCGCCGCGAGCACGGGCTGCTCTGCCTGCGCAGCCTCCCATGCCTCAGTTCCCACAGCCTCGGAGCCCCTTCCCGCATTGGGGCTGTACGAGGAGGTCCACACCTGAGGGCCACCACAGGGCCTTCTGGGGGTCTCCGTGCCCAGGCACAGCCAAAGGCAGAGGTGCCCGGGGCCCCCTCCCACTCAGGCCTCTCCTCTGCCCATCCAATCCCGTCGGCCATCCCCAAGCCTCCTGGGGACACCAAGAAGGTGGGGAGAAGGGGCCTCTGCTCCAGCGACCACCTGGCCAGACAGGGAAGCCCCTGTGGCTGCAGCTCAGTGGGTGCTTGCGCAGGGTGGCAGGCCCCGGGCACCTGGGCGGGGTGGGCTGTCTGGCTGGGGAGGCTCCAGGCACAGGGAATGCGCAGGCAGAGGCCCCAGGCACCACAGCACAGGAGTGGGCGTTCTGGGCCGCAGGGAGCCTCGCTCGGCTGCCGGGCGTCGCGTCCAGTTCACGGAGGCACTTGGGGCTTGCCACGAGTGGCCAGGGACCGCACCGGGACGTGGGTAGGCTTGCTCCAGTGCGTGCTGGCACAGCATTTACTTGTGGGCCCTCCGTCAAGGGACTGAGCCCCCGAGGCGACATGGCCTAGGACGTTTGCCAAGCTCGAGGACCCTGAGGCGCCTCCGGGGGCTGGGAGGGCACCTGGGTCTGTGGGAGTGGACGGCATAAAGGATTCGTCCAGAAAACCAAGTCTGGGGCAGGGTTGGCTTCAGGGGCAGGCGGTGCTGTGGCCGCGAGAAGCTTCGTGCCCGATGGCGGCCCGAGCCTCAGCGGCCGCCCCACCTGCCATCCCCAGGGGTTGAGGCTCTCCTGGGGCTGCGTCCTGGCCAGCACCGCCCTCCCCCACCTGCCCCCCGGCCCAAAGCCTGCGCACTCGTCGCCCGCGGGCCTGGCGACCTCGCCTCACCAGACCCAGCCCTGGGGCCTGAGGCCAGTAGCAGCCTCCTCTTGGGCCAGTGCGCTGTGGCCGGGAGGCATTTCTGAGACCACCCGGCAGCGCTCCCTCCCTCTCCTCCAGCGGGGAGTCTCTCACCACCCTGGGCTCCCGTCACACTGTCCCCTCACAGGCTGGCAGCGCGCCCTGCTCGCAGAACGCACTGACCGCACCACAGGCTTTCCTCCCAGGCGCCACCCAGGGAGCTAGCTGCTCAGAGGACCCCGTCTCCACTTCCCGGGACCGGGAGCCTGCTCCAGAGCCTCGTCGGCCCGGCCAGGCCTGGAGGCCATGGTCGTTGGGCGGCCTCAGCCAGCACCTGGCGCCTCCTGGCGGTCGGCAAGCCCTTCTCGGCCCGTCCTCACGGGCAGAGCCTGCCGCTGTCTGTCTCTTCCTAGGGCCGTCTGCCCAGCCCTTTCCCATTCCAGGTGCCAGAGCACTGAGTCCTATTCATATAGTTTTTCATGGAAACTTCCGCAGCTGTTAAATTGCCTGTCTCTGGTGGCGTAAACCTTGCAAGTGAGAAGTACGTGGGGTCCCAGGGAGAGCGGAAGATGGCAATGGTCGGGGCGTGGCCGGCGTGGCTCCCTAGCGAGGTCTCCGTCCCCGCTCCTTCCCAGGAAGCAAGCTGGGCCTCCTCTCTGCTCCTCACCCAGGGGCTCGCTCCAGCGCTCACCCCGCCCTGACTTAACAGTTCTGTGAGGAGAAGCTGGTCTGAAGCCCCTCAAACCACGTGCTATGTGTTCCGTCGGTTTGGCCCTCGGGGGCCTGCAAGGGAGGTGCTTGGACTGGGGTGGGGGGAGCTC
Organism: Cabassous unicinctus; assembly: GCA_029593785.1. Taxonomy (NCBI): domain Eukaryota; kingdom Metazoa; phylum Chordata; class Mammalia; order Cingulata; family Chlamyphoridae; genus Cabassous; species Cabassous unicinctus. Next base: position 9,575 of record JAQZBX010021438.1, read on the forward strand.
CCTCCAGTTTTCCCGCTGGATGCACACCAGCCCTTGCCCCCGCCCGTCCCTCCCAGAGCACAGGCAGCGCCCATAGCTTAGACAGGCCCTGACGCGCGCCCGTGAAGTGAGGCGGGCTCTGCCTGCCACAGCCTTCGCCTTGGGGCACCCGGCCGTGGTCCAGACCGCCCTGCTTGGGCTCTGCTCCCCACAGGATCAAATATCTCCAGCCCACACGCGGAGTCAGCGGTTGGAGGGGAGCAGGCAGGAGCGCCCAGGACGGAGCAGAGTGGAGCGGAGTGGGCAGGGGGCCGAGGGCCCAGTTCCCAGGAGAGAGGCCCTGGCGGTGGAGTTCACAGGGCCTGGGCCGGCAGAGCTCGCGCCACATCGCGCTACGGGAGACGCTGGTGGGGCTTGAGGGCGGGGCGGCGTTGGTCTGAGTTCCTCTTCACGGGTCCTCAGCACGCAGGTCCTGTAACGGGGGCGCTGCAGGGCTCCCCAGAACCCAGACCTGTCCAGGGTCTCCTGTGCCCTGAGCTGGGGCCTGTACCAAGTCACCTGAGCTCGGGCCAGGGTGGGGCAGGTCAGCAGGGCGCACCTGCACCCCAAGTGAGCCTGGCAGGGGCTGGCAGAGGTGGTGCCGCCCCGCGCCAGCCCAGGACGGCTCCCTGCAGGCCCCCTGCCCTGTTCCGTGGACACAGGCTCCTCTTCCTGTTCTCCAAGTCCTGGGCTTCGTGGGACCATGTTTCAGCCTCACATGGGCTCAGGGGTCTCCTCCCGTGGGGGCGTCCCCTCCCATGCTGGGGGGTCTCCTCCTGCGGTGGGGTCTTCTTCCACGGTGGGGGGTTCCCTACCTGTAAAGGCAGGTGGAGCCAGCTCCCACTCTGGTGACAGACCTGGCTCTTGTGTGAAATGTCCCCTTCACTGCCCACCTGGCTCCCAGATGCTGACCCAGCCTCTCCTGGGCACGTGGACGGGGCCAAACAGGGGGGTGGGCTTCGGCTCCTGGCTCCAGGCTCCAGCCAGGCGTGGCCCTGGTGGGGAGAGCTCTGGGGGTGCAGGTGCTGAGGCTCCCCTGATCCAGGCTCCATGGGGCAGCAGGTCTCCTGGGCCAGGGCACCCTCGCCATTGCTGACCGACTCGCTGTCCCTGCGGCCACGCATGCTGCGTGGTTTTCACGGTGGTCCTTGGCCCTGCCACACACTGGCCTTGGCCCCTCCTCCAGGCCGCTGGCCTCTGGGAAAGCCTCCGCCCCCGTGCCTACCCCCCTCGGGGGAGTGGGTGACCCTTGGGGCCACTGGGCCAGGTCCAAGCCTGCGGGTCTAGCCCTGCTCGGCCAGCACATGGGCCCCAGGGGAAGCCTCAGAGGCGCCCTGAGCTGAGGCTGCAGGGACCCCCGTGGCGTGGATGGGGCTCTGGTGAGAAAGGGGCGAGATCCCGCCTGTCCGCCAGCTCGCAAGTGCCCAAGGCGATGCACCCACCTGTCCCAACCCGTCTGAGGAGTGGGGCACCGGGGCCCAGCGTGCCGCCGTGGGGGACGGCCTGGGGGCCGGAGGCTGCCAGGAGCGCCGTACAGAAATGGGCCCTTCGCGGCGGGGGCTTACAAGCGTCCAGATCAGGGCACGTCGGGAGACGCCGCTGGCCCTGCACTTCCGTGCACTTCTGCTCTCCCCGGTCCCTGCCTGAGCGCCTGGCACCCCCCGCGTCTCTGTGGCTCTGTGTCTGCGCGTCTCCCGTTCCTGAAGTACTCCAGTGGGCCGGCGAAGCCCCCCAGGTGCTGCTTCTTGAAGCGATCCAGTCAAAAGGAGGACCCCTCGCCCACATCGAGTGCAGATGTCGCAGCTGCAGCAGGGCACGCAGTGGGTAGCGCTGTGGCACGAGCTTCCGAGTCCACCCAGCTTCCACCACCATGGGGCTCTGGGAGGGACCGCCCTTGCAGGGCTGCCGGCTCTCCTCACACCTGCTTCGGGTTCTTGGACACTTGGAGCCGTCCGTCTGTCTTGCACACCTGGAGGGCCACTTGCTCCTTTACGCTGCCCGCGCCCTTCCCGGCATGCACGGCTGGGGCTCCTGCCGTGTCTACACACCATCCTGGAGCCACCTTCCTTCTTCACAAGAGCCCGTGTGTGGACGCTGGCAGCCCATGGGCACAGGAGACGACAGAGGCAGAGCCCTGTCCACCACCTGAAGGCGGGGAGTGGTGAGGCCACCTGTGGGCGTTTTGCCGCCCAGGAGGGATGGCATGCTGGTGCACGCAGCGACACAGGGCTCGACGGCGCACGCTGAGAGAAAGAAGCCAACAGCAGGATGGACGTTGTCAGGTCCCGCTGCGCAGGACGCCCCGCGGGGGGCGGGTGCAGATGGGTGAGTGCGGGGCTGGGAGCATGTGGAGGGGCGTCCTGTGTCATTTTCAGGCTCCACGAACGTAGGGCGTCTCGCTTGTCTTGACTTGGGTCGGCTATGAGACACCTTGATGACAGGAGACAGCCGCAGCTTTATTTGAGGTACACTATACATGCCAGGTAATTCACCTCTTTTAAAAAGTTTCATGGTCTTTGGTAAAGTTTCGGAGCTGTGCGACCATCACCACAATATCCTTAAAGGACATTTTATCGCTTGTGGTCTGTGCCCACGCCTGCTCCACCTAGAGACAAACGCTAGACTACTTTTTGTCTCTATAAATTTGCCTTATTGGGACTTTTCTCATTAAAAAAAAAAAAAAAGCAACCTCAGCAAACATCAGTGTGGTCTTTTGAGTTTGGCTTCTTGCCCTCAGCTGGTTGTGAGGCTCCCCGAGAAGCGTGAGAAGATTCTTTTACTACTGCTGCGTCGCATTTCGTGATCTAAGTCGGCCGCGTTCTGCCTGTCCATTCACCAGTGACGGACACTGAGTGTCCTCTGTCATCCGTAGCCAGTTGTCTGCTGCGAGCGCCCCTGCGCGTCGCCAGGCGTGAGGCTGCCGACGCCGCCATGCGCTCATCTGTGGATGGTGTTTTCGTGCGTCCTGGGCGGTGTCCAGGAGCGGCGCTGCTGGCTGTGGGAGAGTTACGGCCACTTCCTGAGGGCGCCCCCAGCGGCTGCGCCATTTCGCCGCCCCACCAGCGGTAGACATGTGGTTCCCGCACTTGTTACCGAGCGGGGTCTGCCTGTCCCTGGCACTGATGGCCTCGAGCAGCTCTCTGCGCTCGCTGGCCCTGCGCCTTCTGAGGAACGCCCCGCCCCGAGATGGGCTTGCTGGTCCTGAGCTGGGGGCTCTTTAAGGGGCTGTCAGTGCAGACCTTGCCGGGTGTTCCCCCGCACCTGGCTGGTGCTCACACCCCCTCGTGGTGCCCTCTGACGCCCGCTGCGATGACTCCGCTGTGCGTCACGCTTTCGGCTTCACGTCTGAGAACACTTCGCCTGAGCCAGGGTCACCGAAATTTCCTGTGTTTCCTTCTAGGAGAGCCGTGGTTTTGGCGCCTCCAGTGGGGCCGCGGCCCAGGATGAGTCTGTAAAGTCAGGGTCTGAGTTCCTCCTCCCGCCTTTCCTAGGAAAGCCCAGGCGGCGCCTGGAGAGGGGTCGTGAAAACAGCAGGCGCTCAGCAGGCGCTCTCCTCCAGACCACGCGTGGTGAGCACGGTCGGGTCCAGCGCGCCGCTGTCATCCACTGCCCTGTTAACGCGCGGTGGGTGTTCCGAGCCCTGCGCCTCCCGGGCGCCGGCGCTGCTCTCTGTCTCGTGCTCGCGGTGAGCGTGGCACCGCGGGGGCTGGGGCCGGGGGGCCGGCAGGTGGCTCGCGCATGTGCCCAGGGCCCCCCGGCCCCTCAGGGTCCAGTCGGCAGTTCCTTGCTTTTCTGTTTCAGGGAAGGGTGAGTGAGGACCCTGCGTGCTCGGCCGCCTCGCGGTGCGGGAGGCGCTCTCCTGAGTTCTCTCCGGGGAGCTGCGGAGAAGCCGGTAGCCGTGCGGCCGCAGGGCGGTCCTGGGTGCCGCTGCTGGAGCTGGTTTTCTGAGGCGGGAGGACCATCAGGGTGCTTAGGAAGTGTGATGCCTTTTCACAAGTCCCCCTCTTCCTTGTCAACAGAGAACTAGGGTTAAGAAACGAGAAGACTCAAAAATTTCGCCCAATGATTTTTTTCTCTTTATTTTTTTTTATCTTCCAGTTTCAAGAACGCGACATGTGACTTGACTCCTTATATGTCTTACGGATGCCTCTGTCCTTCGTGTCTGCCACAATTAGCATTGGTCTCTAAGGCTCCTCTACAATGGCTTTGTAGCTTCCCTGACGTAAAACAAAATTAAGCTCGCTGTTTGGAAACTTAATGAACCACAGCAAGGCAGAAGGATTCTTGTGAATTAGCAAAACTAATGATTTATTTTTTAGTTAATTTTTTAAGATTATAGTAGTCAAGAAATTGTGATGGCAAAATGAATGGCCCAGGCACATACAACGCTGAAAAACTTTTGTGTCCTAACGTTGACACTCATTTGAAGAAACACGGGATCCCGTTCACACTTCCCCTTGGCTTTTCCCAAACACCTTCTCATTCTTCTCTTGGAAAAGCTTAAAACTCTTCCCACTTTTTGGCAACATGCAGGGAGAGGAGCTGAGTGAGCAGCAGGGCGGCCGGGGCGGGAGGTGGGGAGGGGCCGGCGGGACGCGGAGGAAGCGTGGCGGGTGGCAGGGTGTTGAGGCTTGGGGAGGGGCTCCCAGGGCTCAGCCTCTGCCGGGGGTGCTGTGGGCCCCGGGGAGGGGCAGCCTGGGCCCCTGGACAGGGAAACACGCATGGGTTTGTGGGTCTGGGGCCCGCTGAGACCGACCACCCCATCAGGGTCCTTCCGCCTCCGCTCGGGCCTTGGGAGCAGGTGGTTTGCAGGGGGAGCGCTGGCAGGAAAACAGCCTCCTTACACTGGGGAGACCAGTCTGCATGGGGGCCCCCAGGCCTGGTCCCTGGCCTGCGCTGTCGGGAGCCTGCCTCTCTCCAGGAGCTCTTGGTCCCGGAGAAAAAGCAGCAGAAAGTGTGAGCAAGGAAGAGGGTTTTCATCTCAGACGAGGCCCCGGAGAGAAGCAGGGAGCTGGTGAGTGCTCGCTGCACGCCCTGGCGCAGAACGGGACGCTCTCCCATCTCGCCCCACAACCGCTTCTTGGAAAGGCGGGCTCCGCGTTCTGCTTTCTGAATTAGGCTCCTTGTGCTTGAGGAGAAGCAAGAGGGAGAGCCCAGCTGGAGGCTTCAGAGATTGGAGGAGAGATCCTGGCACCGGGCTCAGGCGGCTGCTCCGGTCCGACAGGCCATGCTGGGCCCCCAGGGGAACCAGGGGCCGCGCCGCCTGCCCGTGCTCAGGTGCGCCCACACCTCCATCCTACCAGCTCGGCTGCGGTCACTCTCATGTTAGGTCTGGAGCCCTAACACGTTTTTCGCTCTGCGGTTTACTTAAATTCCTTAGTTTTGTGCACTTTGGAGAGTTGATTTAGAAGGATACGTCCACACCAGAAAAAGGTGCCTGAGGGTGCCTGCGGGACTGGGGGCGGTCGGCGAGTCTGCTGAGGACGGGGCTCCGGTGCCGCCCCACAGGCCATCGGGGGGCCTTGCCTCCCTGGGACCCACGGTCGTGACGCCTGAGCGGCCTGGAGCCCCCTCAGAGCAGGTGCTGCCGGCGTGCTGCTCCCCAGCCCCGCTGTGGACGGCGGTCGGGGCCCCGGCAGAGCCGCCCCTCGGCCTGGGTGCACGCTTCCCTGTTGTTTCCTTCGTTTCAGTACTGTTTTCTACCAATCATCTCTTTGTATTAAGAAAAACATGGGGGTGGGGGATCAAGTAATTTAACGCCACCACCGAGTGGAGCGTCGGCGCTGGCCGTGGCCTTCCGTCACCCCCCTGGAAAACTGGCGTCGAAGGGCCTGGAGGAGGCTGCGAGAGGCGAGAACAGGCAGCGCGCCCTCTAGCAGCAGTGCCCCGTCCCTCCTGCAGCAGAGCGTCCGGGCAACGGGTGCCGCGTGTCCACCCCGACTTGTGCTCCCTGCCTGATCCCTGCCTGATCCCCGCATCCCCAGGGCTGCCTGGCGCCCGCCAGCAGCAGCAGCCCGCGGTCGGGCCGAGTGCGTGAGCCGCCGGTGCCGGCTACGTCACCACCTGCTGCACCACCGCCTGGCCCTGGGGGCAGTGCTGGCGCCCACACCGTAGCCGCTCCCGCAGCCTGTGGACTTTGCCAGGGAAGCTCGCGTTGAGGGAGCGGTGAAGAAGCGGCGTCACAAAGCCACTGGAGAAGGCCAGGAGCTGGGACAGGCCTCTTGCAAGCTGCAGGGCCCCCGGGGAGCGCCCGTCCAGGGGCTTCCCCCGCCCGGCTAGGAGCGCGTGCCCCAGCAGTGTCAGGTAGTGTGGCGCCCACAGCCCAAACTGCGCGCCCACCGTGGCCGCCAGGAGCCTGTGCGCTGACGGGTCCAGCCTGTCCACGTTGTGGTCCAGCGGCGTGGCCTCTCTCCGCAGGCGCAGGATGAGCGCGAGGGCATAGAGCGTGGCCAGGGCAGGCACAGCGTAGCCAATGAGCGCCATGATGGCATCGGCAGCCTGCGCGCTCTGCAGCTCAGTGCACTCGGCAGCGCTCGAGGACACGCGGCTGCAGATGTAGAAGAGCAAGGAGGAGAAGCTGGTGAGCAGCGCGCCGCCCCAGACGAAGCCGCACACGTGCCTGGCGCTGTGCACGCTGGCCGCGGGGGTGCGCGGCAGGGCCCGCGCGATGTAGTAGTCCAGGCTGAGCAGCGCCGCGCAGTACACGGCCACCAGCGAGGACACGTTGGACAGGGTCAGCAGCACGAGCGCAACCTCGCTACGCGGGCTCCACAGGGCCCAGCCTGCCGGGCCTAGCAGCTGTGCCGGGGCCAGCGCGCTGGTGACGAAGCCCGCGACAGCCATGTTGACGCAGTAGACGTCAGGCATGGTCATGGCTCCGGGCGCGCACAGGTTGGCAAGGACCAGCAGCGCGTTGCAGCCGAGGCCGACAGGGAGGCCAAGCAGGAGGTAGAGCAGCGAGAGGGCGGACAGCGCGAGGTGGGCGTCCTGGCAGGGGGGCCGCTCCCCACCCTGCCCCGTGCTGTTGAAGGTGTCGCAGCCCCACATGGTGGTCGGGCTGCTGGGCTCCTGCAGCAACCTGCAGGGCGAGAAGGACGGGAGGTGAGACGTGCCAGGAGCCCCCCGACGCCCAGTAGCACGGGAAGCTAGGCCGCTGCCTGAGACGGTCCAGAGAGCTCCTTGTACGGCCAGAAGCTCTGGCCTGACAGCCACATGGAGTCTCTCAGGCCGTTCCTGAAGGAAATCTGAGGAATGGGGCATTGTTCAAGACACTCACAAGGAAGCTTCCCAGGACGGCCCCACGCGTGCTCCTGCGTCCCGGTCAGGTGGGTGCCGCCCGCTCGCCCCACGTGCACAGCTGCTGGGGTCCGCGCAGAGCCTTCCCTTCACCAAGCCTGGGGAAGCCCCTCGGGGACTCGCAAGCCTCTGCCTGGCGCACTCCTCCCGTGCCCTCGGGCAGGGGACCTGGGCCTGGGCCAGGGAGCTGGGTGCAGAGCCCGCCCTTGCTGCGGGGGGCCCTGAGCGTGGCCAGCCCCAGGCTCGGCCTCTTTCCTGGGAAGGCAGACCCCCGCGTGGGGAGCCGGGCCACAGCGCGGCGGCCCCTGCCGCCCTTACCTGCCCCGAGGTCGTCCTGGAGGACCGTGCGGGAGGGGCTACTGCACCTGCCGGCACTGCGGGGGCGGCAGGGCCCTGCGAGGGGGCCACCTGGCGGTGCTGCCGCCCCCTGGCTGCGGCAATCCTGCTCCTTCCAGCGTCCAGGAGAGTCCGGCTGGGGCGTGAACTGCCAGCTCAGTTGTCCCATGGCGCTTTCAGAGGTCGTGTGCTGCACCCCTTCTCCCGGCCCTTCCCTCAGGCCGCACGGGCAGCACCGGGGCCTTCAGCTCCAATCCGGGTGCAGGCCTTCACCCGTGTCCACTGTGGCCCTCAGCCTGTGTGGGGGCCGTGGGCACAGAGGGAGCGTGGCAGGGGCGGCAGGCGCCCTCAACGCCTGGGTGTGAGGCTGCTACGACTTGAGCTTGGTGGCATGGGGGACCCTGACCTGAAGGAGAGCTGCTGCGCATGAGAAACTGCGTGCCCTGAGGGGCCGAAGTCTGGCTCCCTGGCCCCTCCTGTGAGCCTTGCGTCCGCCCAGGGCCGTCGTGAGGGGACTGAGGGGACGGCGTCTGTCGGGCCCAGCAGTCTGGATTCCTGAGCGGCTCCAGGCCTCTGGGCCAGCCGAGAAGCCCGTGGGAGGGGATGGGGGCTTGGTCAGCACTGGCGCCCCCTCCCGCCCTGCTGGGGCGCCCAGGCTTGGGGGCAGCAGGCGGGGTCTGTCCCTCCCACGGCAGGAGGCCTCGAGCTGGGGTGCCATCGCAGGCAGCCGTATCTGAAAGGGGCCAATGTGAAGGAAGCGCCCTCTCCTGGTCCTCGGAGCAGGCGTGCTTCCGAAATGTCCACGCGCTCTGGGGGAAAACGAGGTTTGGCCCAACCCGATCTCCTGCTCTCGGAATAAGAAAACGATTTTCCACATAAACAGTAACCAAAAAATAGTCGGGGCAGCTCTGCTAACATCAAGCAAAGTAGATTTTAAATGCAAAGCTGTCATAAGAGGCGAAGAAGGACGTTGTCTGCTCCGCAAGGGGCGATCCACCAAGAGGGAAGAACCTGACCAGGGTGCCCCAAAATACGAGGCAGACCCCGGCAGAATGAGGGGAGACGCGGCGGCCTCTGCCACCCTGTGGGCTTCAGGGAAGGCAGAAGGCCGAGGCAGGACCAGCGAGCACGCGGGGGTCCCGAGCCAGCAGGACCGGCCCTCGACCTGACTGGCCCCGGGCAGCAGCACGTGTGCACTTCTCGGGTGCTCGGAGTGTTTGTTTCCTCTTGTGGTCGTGGGTGGAGCTTTAGCTGCACTTCACATCCCACACGCAGGTGCCCAAAGCTCCAGAACGGCCGGTGTTGGCGTGGTTTCTCAGCGCCGAGCGCTGGCTAGACCAGCCCCAGCGCGGGCGGCAGCTCTGACTTCCGTTGCTTCGACTCTTCGCCGCTCTGAATTGCAGAGCAGCGGACGTGTCCAGATGCCACACAAAAGGCCGCTCCTTCTCCACAGAAAAGAATGGGCCTGCTGGCTCGAGGACGGCTCTGGGTGGCCGGGCAGCTGCACCAGGCCCGCGGCTTGGCTCCCCCGGAGGTGGTGGACTCGTGTCCTGCTTGCGGAGCACAAGTCCTTTGGCACTTTTGTTCGCTAACTTGGACTGAGCTAAATGCCCCTTCTGTGTCCATCAGGGAAGCTGATTTCCTGGGGAGCCTGGGGGCCCCTCCGTCTCACTCGGCCAGCCTGGCGCCCCGTCTTGGCCCTTGGCCCCCGTAGCCACCTTGGTCTGAAAGGAAGCCTGGGGGCCACGAGGGCCTGTCGCGGTGGCAGTTCTCTGGGGAGGAAGCTGGAGGGCTTTTCACTTTGCACGTTGCGTCTAGTAGCAAGAGCTGCTTTCCCCGGCCTGCCTCGTTCTCATTAAAGAGGGAAACCTCCTGGCCACGCTTGGCCCCACGGGACCTCCGGGGACACAGGTGGCCCCACTCGTGTCCCTGTCCCTTACCTGTCCTCGACTGGGCTCTGCTTTACGCGCATTGCTTCCAAGGCGATGGCTCGGCCATTTGGCCATCTCGGACTAGAGAAAACTCAGCTTTCCGCTGTGCCGCTCCCTGCCTGCCTGCCTGCCTGCCTGCCTGCGTGCTGTGCGCTGCCCCGTCATCACCGGGCAGCAGCTGCGGTGCTTTGAGGGAAACAGCCTGTCCCCTTGGCTGTTGCTGCACTTGGCAGTGTCCCTGGAAGGTGCCCCCCAGGGGTCCTGGTCAACGGCGTGGTGGGGTCGCCAGCCGGCCAGGGGCTCCGCTGTGGCGCCACTTCCCAGCGTCCTCCCCTCCAGCATGAGCTGCACAAGCACGTTTTCCCGGCAGTGACCTTGGGGAGCATTATTTGTCATCAGGAAGTAGGTGGCGTCAGTTTTTGCGTCCTAACCTGGATCCTGCGTGTGCCCCTCCCCCGCCATCACCCCACCAGGCGCACGGGTCAGCTGCGCACCTCACGGCCCACCCCACGCCTCTCCCGTTCTCAGCCTGTCTCCATGTCTCCATTTTTGCGGAGAGGCCAGTACCAGTTCAGAGCCTGGACCCTGCCTCGACCCCCACATCAGCACCCAGCTCGGCGCTCACCGGCCGCGTGTCCCGCCTGAAAGGGCAGAGTCCTCAGCAGGCAGAAGCTGTCCTGAAAGCGGCTGTCTTTAGAGGCCTCCTTCACCAAGGAAGACGCCGCGGGCCTGGCTGGGACCTACGCGGCTTTCCAAGGCACCGTGCGCCCGGCAGGTTATTCGCCCGCCTCCTTTCACTCAGGCATGCCCCGTGTGGATGGCGGTGTCTGCCTCCCCGAGCTATGTGTCCATCACGCTGTGCCCACGCGGGCCGGAAGCACGCGCTGTGCCCCTGCTGTTGGAGGCCGGAGGAGTCCAGGTCGGGCGGAGCAGAGGTGACGCCGAGACGCAGCTCCGGAAATCCTCTGCCCGGCAAACGGAAGGCGGCCCTTCCAGACGACACGCTGTAAGCGGCGCTGAGGGCCGAGCTCCTTGTGGCTCGTGGGCCTTGCTTTCCTGAGCGTCTAAGGCGCCCTGCCGCGCTGAGGGGATTCTCTTCCCATCTGCTGAGACCACCAGCCGCACACTTGGCTCCCCTCAGACGTGGCCCCAGAACGCACTGAAAACTCCCATCACAAAGGGACAGATGCTGCCCGTCAGGCCAGTGACTGCAGCCAGCTGGCCTCCCGCCTGGAGCAGTGCTGGCCTGGCCCCCTGGCCGCCCGCCAGCCTGTGCCCCGGCCCGAGTGCCCCGCACAGGACAGCGCCAGGGCCGGGGACACGGGCCCCCAGAGCCGAGCGGGAGTGCCCGGGGCTGCCGGCCTGGAGCCCCACCGCCACCTGGGGCTCCCCCACAAGCCGCCTGGTCCCCGCCTCGCCCAGCCCCACTCACCGCTGGCGACGCGGCCAGGCCGTCGGCCGTCACTGGAGGAGGACAGGATCAGGCCGGCCTGCGCCCTGTGTGCACACGTGACCACCCCGCCCCTGGCCCGCCCCAGGGGCGGAGGAGGCGGAGGCGGAGGCGACAGAGCCTGCGGAGGGGCTTAGGTGAGGAGCCTGCCCCGGGCCTCCCGCGGGCCGCGCTCCTTTGCTGCCCTCCCGGCCTCCAGGCCTGGGCCTTTCTGCTGAGTCACCGCGCTGTGCGGCCTAATCTGCAGGCCCAGGCCTGGCCCCCGCCCCTGCAGCTTCCCCTGCTTCCTCCTGCCCTTTCCAAAGTCGCCCATTTCTCCCTGGTTTTAAGAATTTCTCTGAAGAGAATCAACTGCAGGAAGCTGCTAAAAGAGACACTGAATGGTTTGCAGCCTGACGGGCGTGCAGCTGTCCTTAAGAAAAACGACGGTGACCTGAAAAGAACAAGGCCGTTTACCCTTCGCTGTGCTTTTCGGTGTGGAATAGTATTTTTGGCAGCACATTCTGCGTCAGGATCTAAGAATATTTATTTCTGAAAATCCAAGCATGATGGCTGAAAGTTTTAATGCGGATTTGCTGCATGGAGAGGGGTTGACCGGGACAGATGGTAAGAATAGCAAGCAAAGCTGGCCCTCGCCTCACAGCGCCCCCGCCACCCACTCGGGGTGCGGTGGGGCCGTCCGCTTGCAAGAACTGCGTCCTGCGGCCTGGGAGGGAAGCAGGGACCACCTCGGGACCAGGGCCTCCGTGCGGCCCTCGAGCCACCACCAGAACCCGTCTACTTCAACCCAGCACGAGGCTTCCGTGGCAGCAAAGATGCGCTGAGGCTGGAGGTCCGCCAGCACCGCCCGCCAGCCGTCCCGAGGCGTCCCCCGGCCTCCCTCAGAAGGCGGCTGCGCAGGCTGCCCTGCTGGTCTCTGCCACCCGCAAGGAGAGGCCACCTGCGGTGACACCAGCCGCACAGCTGTGGGAAGCGCCCTGCCTGAGTGCGTGCGCAGCACTGCTGCCTGGGTCTTGGCATCGGCTGGGGCCTGAGCGGCTTGTGCCAGGCTGCGCGGCACGTGGGTGCAGCTGGGGGCTTTGGGGTCGGAGGCGCGGGCCCTCCTTGCAGCCTACTGCATGAGCGTCGCCCTCCCAAGCTCCTGGGCAGGGTCGGCGGTCCTGGACCACGTGGCTCACAGGTCAGCGCGGGCAGCCTCGTCTGCAGATAGCGATGTCCGCTCTGCGTCAGCCCACGGCCAGGGAATGGCCAAGAGCCTGTGTGTGTTGAGGGGTCCTCTGAGCGTGCCCGCCTGCCACAAGCCAAGGCAAGCCTGGAAGAGCAGGGACGCCGGTGCCCTGCCAAGGCTGCCGCTGGCACCTCTGCTGCCCTCGCCACTGGGGCCAGGAGGGCGCAGGTGACCGGGGAAGCGCAGGCTCCTGGCCCTGGTGCTCAGGTTCCATCTGCGTCCGGTTCTGGCATCGAGTTTGAAAACAGCACCAAGTTGGCTTCCCCCGCGTTGCGGGCGAGAAACTTCAGGTTCCTGGGCCTGGGCTGCGCCTCTTTGAGCTGCGCGCCTCGCCACCACGGTGCCGGTGCCCCAGCTGCCCACGTGCTCGCAGTGAGAAGACGCCAGCTCGGTGCTCACCAAGGGTGAGGACACGTCTCCGAGGGCTGCCACAGCCGCAAATCTGTCCCCGCTGGCCGCATTCTTGAGATGGCGGCTACGTCGGTTGCTCCACGCCGGCTCCTTGGACGCTGGCCTTCGGTCTTTGGGGCGTGGGGCCTGGCACAGCTGCTTGCAGCCGCCTCGCTGCAGAGGCCGGCTTCCCTCCCTGTAGTCGCACTTGTCCGTTGCAGTGCCGTCCACGCAGCCTGTGCTTAGGCAGAAATGGGTGGTGGTTGTTTACTTTTTATTTTGAAATTATTTCAAAATTACAGGACACTAGGGGGCCAGTGAGAACCCAGGCAGGACCAGGTATTGGGTTTAACTGCTTCTGTCTCTTCACTTTCTCCTTCCCTTTCCTTACTAATTGTGGAAACAAACACCACGTAAACCTTCCCGCCCCTGCCCCTCCCAAGCGTCCCGTTCGGTGAGATTCATCACGTTGACGGTGTTGCAGGACCCTCGCCGTCCGTTCCTAGGGCTTTCCCTTCTCCAGACAGGAGCCTTGCGCCCCTGGAGCCTGGACACCCCGCCGCCCGGCCCCGGCCCCGGGCGGCTCTGCTCCGCCTTCTTTCTCGTCTGCGTTTCCCTGGTGCTTTCTCTCTGGTTACCAGGGGCTTAACTGCACTTCCTAAACCTGCACCAGTCTCCTTGGCTCTGATCCCCTCACTTCAGCAGCGTGCGGAGCCCATGCCCCTCCGCCCCTCCGCCCCCACCTTTACGCAGTTCGTGTCGCACATCACGTATTTATTCTTTATGAGTCCAAAACCACCGACGTATCGTCCCGTGTCACGCATCTGCCTTTTAGATGCTGTAGGAAGTAGAAGGTGGAGTTACAAATAGCGCTGGTTTCTGTACTTGCCGTGCCCCCCTCTTTCCTGGAGCGCTTTTTCCTTCACATGGCTTCGCTCAGTGGCCTGGTGCCCTTGGCACCTGGTGCAGGGCTGGGCCAGCAGCGGCGAAGCCCCTGAGCTTTGCTTATCTGGGAGTGCCTTACCCCCGCCCCCGTGCCTGAGAGGGAGCTTTGCCAGCTGTAGGGTCCTGGTCGGCGGTTTTTGCCTTCAGCACTCTAAGTTTTAGTCATCGCGCCCCCTTCATGCCTCCGTGGTCTCGGATGAGAAATGGGCACCTGGTCTTCCCGAGGCCCTGCGCGTGGTGCGCTGCTTCTCCGTGGTTTCGGGGCCCCGCCCTCGAGCGTCTGAGTGCAGTGTGCTGTGGCGTGGGTCTGCTGGGTGTCCCTGGAGGGGAGATGTCAAGCTTCCTGGGTGTGGATATACGGGTCTCGCTAGCCTGGGGGCGCTGTCGCCGCTGCTTCCCGGGATGGCCTCTGCCCCGGCTCTTCCTGGCTCCCCCACACCCCACAGTGCGCTTGCTGACGGCGTCCATGGGTTCCCGAGGCTTGTCCGCTTTTCCCCACTCTTCCTTCCCCCTGCTCTTCACACTGCATGGTTTCTGTTGTTTCATCTTCAGGTTCACGGAGGAGAATGCTTTTCACTTAATCTTGGTTTGCTTGAAACATTTAACTTCCTGGGTCTTGCGTGTGTGGTTTAAAGAGACAAGGCTGCCTCTCACTGACCGAATCAGGCTGTCCCTGATGTACTTGCTCATTGCTTGGGGTGCCAGGAAGTCGTGGGGGGGCTTCAGTAGGGAGCACGTGGGCCTGGGGACGGGGAATCCAGCGGGCAGCCCAAAAGGGGAGTGCAGGCATCCCCGCCCTGGGCTCGGGCCTGCTTGGTGTGTGCCCCCCGCCCCTTCCGCCCTGCCTCCTCTGCTCCTCCTTTCAGGGAGGCCCGACGTGCTGCACCCCAGGACCTGGGAGGCGCCCCAGAGCTGCCGCGGGCCCGGCGGGAGGCGGCCTTCCAACTGGCAGGAGCTGACCCCGGCCTGCCCAGTCCCCTCCTGCTGGTGTGTGCCGGCCCGGGAGTCACGAAGGGAGGCCCTGTGGGCAGTGGGCAGTGTGGGAGGCCTGGGGACACCAGCCAAGGGGGACACACTCCAGCACCGCACTCGGCCGAGGCTGCCCGCTGCCGCTCTTACTCGGAGCTGGTACAGACGCCACATGGGCCCCGCACCCCTCAGCATCTCCTGTGCCGCTGCAGCCGGGGTGCGGGGTAGAGGGCCTTCTAGGGCCCAGGGTGGTGCAGACACGTTGGACGGCCGGGTGACCAGAAACGGCTGGGCCTGGACAGCAGCGTGCTCCTCACCTGGCCTGCGGCCAGTGGCCCCTGCCGTTGGTTGTCAGGGGCAGGGGCATGCAGCAAGGGCACTGTGCCTGGTACCCCCCTCCTCCGCCATAAAAGCTGTCAGGGTGATCTGGCCAGTTGTACAGTTAACCTCAGGACCACTCTAACTTGATCTCGGCCACAGAAGCCATATGGCTGGCCGCGGCACTGGTGTTCTGGGCGTGGCCAGGGCTGCGGGTGAGTCGGCTTCGTTAGAGGAGGTGCACGCAGGCCAGCCAACGGGTGGTGGGAGGGCCCTGGGGGCCCAGAGGACTTGGTGCCCGGGCTGCCTTGGAGGCCCTTCCTCCCACATGCGCCACGGCACGTTAGTGGAATTCCGAGGCTCCCAGGTGCGCTTAGCGAGGTCAGGCCCACCGGGGCCGGGGCTTCCTGCCACAGCCCAGACTAAGCAGGTGCAGCGCGGGGGGACACTCAACATACAGCTCTCCCAGGGAAGGTGGGGAGACGGGATGCTGGGAGGCGGGCTCGCCCACGTTCGTGTGCCAGCCAGTGGGCAGCCGCATGTGGACTGGGCAGGTGGAGACCAGGGGCCCGTGGCCAGTGCTTTGCCCCAGGTTCCTTGTGCAGAGGTGATGGGGCTCCCTTGGGGCAGCCCTGCTCCCTGCCAGGTCCCCCTTGCCCTCCCCCAGGCCATCCCTGTGGTGCTGGGGCTTTCTAGAAAGCATAAATGTGCTCACTCGCTCTCACTTTGTGGCCCTGAAGAATGAAGAGCTGGCCTGGGAGAAGGGACAACTGTTTTTGTGGGTTCATTTTTTGGAAGCGGGATAGTTCTTAGCTGAAAATGTGATAGAAAAGTTTGCTCAAACGAGTGCAAAATGGCAGTTGTTGCTTGATTTGGGGGGCCTGCTTTCACAGTGCCCACCACGCTGGCCAGAGCCGTTTCTCCCTCTGGACAGCAGCTCATGTCCCTACAGGGTGGTCGTGGGGACAAGAGGCGGGCAGTGCCCAGCTCCCAGCAGAAAAGACACGTGCTAGACCCTACTGCTGATTCCAGCCGAGAGAACAGCCTCTTCCTTTCTAATTCCACCATCTGACCAAGAGGCTGGCAGAGCCTCCATGTCAGGAGTCACGGCGCACCCCAATCCTGGTCCCATGCCGAAGCCCAGGAGGCAGCAGCCATGTTAGCGAGCGGCTGTCTGTGGAGACCCTTGTGCAGCTCAGCACACCTGCTCCCCAGCTCTCTAGTTATTCTATTTTGAGGATGTTAGATAAATGGAATCATACGGTATGTGACCGTTGAAACTGGCTTTTTTTTACTCAGTATGATGCTCTTGAGGCCTGCCCAAGTTCTAGAAGTTACTGTGCAGATTCCTTGCAGATTCCTTGGTATTCTCTGCATTGACTGTCATGTCACCTGCAGCTAGGAGGCGTTGCATTTCTTCTTTCCTGGCTGAATGCCTTTGATTTCCTTTTCTTGTCTCATTGCACTGGCTGGAACCTCCAGTACTATGTTAAATAGCAGTGAGGGGAGCAGATCTGTTTCCTGAACTCGTGGATTTTTTTAACATGTTCTTTATCAAGTTGAATAAGTGCTCCTCTATTACTAGTTTTCTGAGAATCTTTTTTATGAGTTGGTTTTGAATTTTGTCAAATGCTTTTCCTGGATTGATTGAAAGAATCATGATATTTTTTCTTCTTTAGCATGTTGGTATATTACATTGATTTTTTTTTTTTATTTTAAGATTTGTTTTTATCTATTTATCTCCCCGCCCCACCCCTGCCGCTTGTGCTCACTTTGTCCATCTGCTTTGCATTTTTCTGTGTCTGCTTGTCTCCCTTTGTTGGGTCATCTTACTGCGCCGCACAGGCCATCAGCTCACTGTGCTTCACGGGTCAGCTTGCCTTCTCCAGGAGGCCCCGGGAATCGAACCCGAGGCCTCCCATATGGTAAACGAGAGCACAACCGATTGAGCCACAGCCACTCCCCTTACATTGATTTTTGAATATGGAACCAGCATTGCCATCCCTAGACTAAATCCCACTTGGTCATCGTTCATGAATCTTTTCATATGTTGCTGAATTTATTTTGCTAAGGACTTTTTCCCTCTATATTCATGAGGGATATGAGTCTCTAGTTTTCTCTTTGCACTGTCTTTGGTTTTGGTATCAGGATAGTTCTGGCTTTATAGAATAAGTTGGAAAGTGTTTCCTCTTCTTTTATATTCTGGAAGAGACTGTGTGGAGTTGGTGTTAGTTCTTTAAATGTTTAGTAGTATTCTCCAGTGAAATCATCTGGGCCTGGAGATTATTTCTTTAGGAAATAGGAGATTATTTCTTTAGGAGGTTTAAGATTGCAAATTCAATGTCCTTAGCTATAGGATTATCCAGATTAACTCTTTCACACTGGCGAGCTGTGGTGGTGTGTGCTTTTTAGGGATTGGTATGTGTCTTCTAAGCTGCCGGGTTTCTGAGCAGTGTTGCTTGCAGTGGCCCTGTCACATTCGCTGTCCACAGGGTCTGGCCATGTCTGCTGACTCGGGTGTGGGCAGCGTGTGTCGGTCTTCTTAGGGGCTGCCGATTTCATTGATCTTCTCAAACATCCAGCCTTTCGCTTCCCTCATTTTCTCTAGTGTTTGTTTCCAATTTCACTGCCATTTACTCTTATCTAAATTGTTTCCTTCATTCTGTGTACTTAGTGTTTATTTCGCTCTTTTTCTGGTTTCCTAAGGTAGGAACTTAGAGATTATTCGAGACTTTCTTCCAGTGTGAATGTTGTAGTGCCGTAAATTTTCCTTTCAGCACTGCTTTAGATGCACCCACAGATTTTCATGGGTTATATTTTCATTTTCATTATAAGTTCCGTGTATTTTTTTTATTTCCCTTGAGGTTTCTTCCGAGCCATGGAGTACTTAGAAGCGAGCTACAGCAGGACCTCATTTCACACAGCCTCAGCATGTGCGAAGTCAGGCACGTGACTGGCAATTACAGAAAGTAAAGGCGGGGGATTAAAATCTTTAAAAATTACTTCTATTGTCATGTACTCGTTGTTACTGGATTATGTATTTGCCCTATGCATAAAAATGTGTGATAGGGATGTAGGTTTAACAGATGCTTATTAAATAATGGGATTCGCTACTGTACATGATTTTCAGCTTACGAGAAGGGTCTCGGAACATTGTTCACATATAACGAGGCCCTGCCGTATTTAGCTTCCAAGTGTTAGATTTTCCTATTATCTCAGTTACTGATTTCTAGTTTGCTTCCATCCTGGTCTGAGAGCACACCGTATGACCTTAGCTTTTAAATTTGTTGAGGTTGTTGTATCACCACGATATGGTCTGTCTCGGTAGATGTTCCTTAGGGAACATCTCCTTCCCGGTCCCCAGGGTGCTGTGAGCTGGCGCAGGTGGGCGTGGCCCAAGGCCCCACCAGCACCGCAGGGACAGGAGAAGGTGGTCAGCGGTGCCAGCGCCGCGGAATGCCGAGGCATCCCTACGCAGAGCGCCTCCAGCCCTGGTGCCTGGGGAGGTTTCCCCCAGGAGGCCTGTCCACGAGGACCCGAGGAGCCAGCGAATTGCCAGTCAGGCAGGTGGCCACACCAGGAGGGGCAGTGCAGGTGGCGCCGTGCCATGGCCTTCCCAGGATTCGTTAGACATACTCAGGTTCCAGCCCAAAAACTCTTGTCCCTGCCTGGCGGACTGGGTGGTCTCAGGAGCCTCAGGGTGCCTTCTAGAGTCTGAGACGCAGGGACCACCTCCCCAGGCCTTCCCCTCTTTAACAACAAGCAGGTTCTGGTGAGGCCGATGGAGGAGGAGGTGGGGCTGGCCGAGTGCCAGGAGGCCCCCCGGCCGGCAGCCCTGCCCTGGCCACTTCCTTCCTCCTGCACAGGCACGGCCGGCCCTCCTCCCAGTTCCCAGCCTGCAGCCCGGCTGAGCGGGGCCGGGCCATGCACCAGAGCCCTGGAGGCTGGAGCAGGGCTCTGTGTCCAGGGTGGGCATACAGTCCAGCCCCCAGGGTGAGACCTGTGCTGTCACGAGCGCAAGGTTCCTGCGTGCTCAGGCACGAGCCCTCTCCCCTGATGACTCCAGGTGACCCCGTGCTCCGGAGCGTGGGTCCTGGCCTTGAAAGCGCCTCCTCCCGCCTGGGGGCAGGTTTGGTGGCCGTGCCTGCTTCCGGAATGCCGGCAGGGCCAGGCTGCTGTCCCCACTCCTGCTGCATCCGCTCTAGCCGCACTGGCCCTTGAGCCCTTCTCCAGGCCTCCTGTACTTGCCGGTCCCTCCCCCTGGAAGGTGGTGTCCTCACGCCCCCAGGACCTTGACGTGTTCCCTGACCTCCATTCCCCACAACATTTTAAGTTGCAAAATTTGGTAAGCCAGTAAAATAACACAACAAAAACTAAAACACACACACGCAGCTGTCTCGCTCTCTACTTCAGATGTAATCGCCGTGTGGGCAGGAGCTCCGTCTGCTTTGCTCCGTCTGCTTTGCACAGTCTACTTAGCGCCCAGAACTGCTTAATGGTTGCTGAAAGACCCATTTCATTGTCATCCTGGGCCCGCTTCTTGCCTAGGACCCCCGAGCTGAGGTGCAGGGGTGGGCTCCCTGCCTCTGGGCGGCCACAGCCGAGTGTGGAGGGCTGTGGATCGTGCCCCCCCCCCCACGGAGCCTTCACAGCTGCTCCCGAGGCCCCAAGCCAAGCCCCCTGGCTGCACTGGGCCGCCTGCTGCTGTGGGGGCCCGGGGGGTGGGTGCTCCTCCAGGGTGGGCCCCCCCTGCCCACACGCCAGCCTCTGCAGGTGCCCCACGAGGGCTGTGGGGAGGCTGTGGGGTCAGGGCACATCTCTGCAGGGGATGGGGGCACAGGCGGCTTGGGAAGAACGGCGCCTTAGGAGCAGGCCCACCCTGTGGAGCTGCGGCCTCGCCTGTGGAATGTGGGGAGAAGGGTGGCTGGAAGCATGAAGTGTATGGGGGCGTGAACAGCCGCCCCCGAGAGGCCCCAGAGTCACTGAGACGAGGCAGGCTTGGGCTGGGGTGGCCACCTGGGGCCTCCAGGGCTCAGGACACCCAGCACTGCGTCCATTCCAGGACACTGACGGCCTCGCAACAGGGTGGAGGTTTGGTTTAGTTCTGAGCATCGCTGAGTCTGCATTTCCCCATTTGTAAGATGGGGCCAGTGGAGCTCCGAATGGGAGGGCCGTCTGTAGTGGGCAGGCCCGCCCTGCCCTCCCATGCCCGTCCTTCAGCCACCCCTCCGGGCAGACACCTTGCATGGGCAGGGTGAAGGCCGAGAGGGAAGCCTGGGACCTGGGAGAGCCTCTCCAGGCTGGGGCACTGTGGCCCCCCGCCCACCAGCCAGGGCACAGCAGTCCAAGCCCGTTGAGAGCTTTGCCACCTTCCCGAGGGGTGCCCTGGCTGCATTGTCCCTGGACCTAAAAAGCCATCTGCAGTTTTGGTCTTAGGGTAGGGAACACGAGCCCTAGAAAAGATCTAAGTGCTGTTGGCTTGGTCAGGAGGAAGCTGCAGGGCCCATCCCTTTATTCCGTGAGCACTTACTGGGCACCTGCTGTATGCTGGGCCATGCCCGCACACTGCAGAGCAGACACAGCCCCTGCCTGTGGAGCTTCAGCACGGAGGGTGACTACGCAGGCGAGTGGCCCATCGCCCCCCTGGGCTGAGCCTTGACGTGGGCTCTGGGGGGATGAGTAGGCGTGGGGGGAGCTGAGCAGGGCAGCCCGGGGCCGCTGGCGGCGGTGGGGGTGGCGCACAGAAAGCCGGGCCGGAGGGAGCCAGGCCCAGGCCCTTCCCCCTTGCCTCGGACTCCAGCGTCCGGGGCCTCGAGTCGCAGAAGGCGCCATTGACCTAGCGCCGAGGGTTGCGGGGCGTCTCCGGGGCCGAGCCGGGCTCCGAAGCGCACCTGCCGGGCTCCAGCCCCAGCCCCAGCCCCTGCTCCGCCGCCCACTCCGCTGCCGCGCTTGCGCGGGCGCCCCGCCCACCCCCTCTGCCGCGCTTGCGCGGGCGCCCCGGCTGGCTGGATCCGGCTCCGCCGCGTGTGTGGGCCGCGCTGACATGCGCAGTGCGCGGGGGCTGCTGGCCGGCCGGGAGCGGACGCTGGGACGCCGAGGTCAGTGCGCGGGCCGGGGGGATCGGGGCGCGGGGTGGGCCCAGCTGTCGGCCTTGGGCCCACCCCGCGCCCTCCCGACTGCCTCCGCCGACCCGCGCCCCCAGGCTTCAGGCTGCGGGACGGGCGCCCCCTGGCCCGCGCAGGTGCGTCTCATCCCCGCGCGCCCCCGCGCCCCTCTCCGCAGTGGACCCCCTGCGGCCCGGGGGCCCTGGCCGAGCCCTAGCCCCGCACCAACCGGCCCTAGGACCTGGGGCAAATCCCTGCTCGCTGCAGCTCCGCGTTCTCATTTCTAGATCAAGGGAAGGGGTCTCGAGTTTGTCCTCGGTGGCCGACACTGCAGCCTGGCGGCCCCCCACGTGGTGTCACGCCTCTGCACGTGCCCAGGTGGCCTTACGGTGCATGTTAGGTTGGAAAGACTCACAGGAGTATTTAGAGCTTTGCTTTGTGAAATTACTTGGCCATAATTACTGGTAATTATTTTGTCACTTAGTTCATATAAACGACCTTGTCTTCTCTAACTCGGTTGCGTATAGGCAGGCATGCTTGCAAAGTGAGAAAGCCTGACCCATAAATAGTTTCCGAATGTGAGGTTGTGTTTTTGAACGCCACATTGAACAGTTAATGAAATCCACATAATGGACAAGCATTAACTTGGCTTTTGTTCTTTATTGTTTTGGAGCTCGTAGCTTGTCTTGTTTTTTTCCCCGTAGCTCAAACATTTTTGCAGGCACTGGATGGCCAGCGGGGAGAGGGTCCCCTGGCCCACATGCCCTCTGAAGACTGTTGTGAAGCCAGCGAAGGAAGGGCCTGAGCACTTGCCACCCACAAGCCAATAGCAATACAATCCAGACTTCTGGATTGAAACACGGAAATATATTCTGAAATCTCTTTCTGCAAAACTGCTTTTCTCTGAGGGAGGCGACGGCAGGCATTGATTTCCTCCTTGGGTTTGGTGCAGCTCCAGGTGGTTGGGGGCCTCTGGGCATTGGGTTGCATAAGAGAAGTCTGTGGTTTTGTGTTTTGTTTGTTAAAATCGCAAGAGCAGCGCTGCAGCTTTAGGAATGACGGTCAGCTAACTTCTCGCACGTTGCTGGGAAGCGTTTTGTGTGTGTTTTGAGTCATTTGTATTCTCGTCTGCAATTCCTCTCCTTGGTTGCAGCCGAGCTCTGCCAGGCAGGCCGGCATCCTGCCAGAACTGCACTTACAGTTTAAAAACAAAATACAGCCTTCGATTCCTAGTTAGTCGTGCACTTCCAGGATGAGTTGCAGGCAGATTAGAATTCTAATCCTTAGCAAGGAAATGGGCATGACTCAAGAGCTGTGGCTAAAGGAGCCTTCTGTCAGTGCACACAAGCATTGCTGTGTGTGATCTTTGCCTTCTGACCCAGGTGTCATGCTTCTGAGTCATGGCTGTGGCATTTCCCGCTAGTGGTTGGGCCTTGCAGAAGGCAGCTGGGCGGCCCTACGCGGACACAACTGCTGTGCGAGGCAGCCAGCCGAGCCGAGGGGCCTGTTGTCCCCTTAGATACGGTGGCAGCCCGAGGGCGTACCTGCAGCTCTGGAGGTGTGAACACTGGCATCACAGGTGGCAGGGCCGGGCCCTTTGGGGTTTGGAGACCAGCAGCCCCAGCCTCGGAGCCTGGAACCCGGTTTTCCTGGATGGCAGGGAAAACACAAGTCCCGGGGGAGCCCCCGGCCCAGGCTGGAGACTCGTGGCCCTCTGCTGGCC